>BCGC01000003.1:665930-893853 GCA_001599115.1 Pichia sorboxylosa | reverse complement strand
GCGACCAAAGTGGTGTCCAAGATACAGGTGGCAGTTTCAGGGATTCCAGAACAGTCGGTGAAAACAGTGGAGGTAGTTATAGTGGAAAATGTGGAAGAAATGGAAGAACTAGAAGAACTCGAAGTACTCGAAGAACTTGATGAACTTGATGAACTTGATGAACTTGATGAACTGGAAGAGCTTGAGGAACTTGAAGAACTTGAAGAACTTGAAGAACTTGAAGAACTTGAAGAACTCGAAGAACTCGAAGAACTCGAAGAGCTAGAAGAAATTGATGAAGTGGAAGAACTTGAAGAGCTGGAAATGATCAAAGAACTTGATGAACTGGAAGAACTTGAAGAACTTGATGAGCTCAAAGAACTAGAAGAACTGGAAGAACTGGAAGAACTTGAAGAACTTGAAGAACTCGACGATGATGATGGACACACAAAACTTGGGGAATTTGTATTAGTCAAAGTAATAAGGGTGACAGTGGTTGAGTCTGTGAATGTAGTTGTACTGGTTGTTGGGGCAAAGGTTCCAGTTAAGTCGGAGACTGTGGTTGGAAATTCGCAAGATGTTGTAGTGAATACCGTATCAATATTAGAGACAGATGTGGTGTCTAAAATACAACTGGCTGTCTCAGAGTTTCCAAAACAATCTGTAAAAATGGTTGAAGTAGTGATGGTGGAAAAAGTAGAGGACGAAGGACAGGCCATGCTCAAAGAGTTAGTGTTGGTAATGGTGAGAGTATCAGTGGAGGTGACAATCGTAGAAGTAACAGGAACAAAAACACCGGAAGTGTTTGGATAAGTACATGACGTAGTAGGAACACTGTACCAATTTGTATCATCGTTTGCAAGAGAAGCGGATATGTAACACGATGCAGTAACGTCATTTCCAGAACAATCAGTCACAACGGTAGATGTCGTAGTTATTGTGTCAGTTAATGGACAGTAGGTTGAAATCGAGTATGTTGTGCCACCATTAACAACAACAGTGACAGTTGGATAAGACTGAATAGATACTTCTTGATAAGGAATAGAAGTGAAAGTGGTCAAAACAGTTGTAGTACCATCGATCGTCGTGGTGACAGTTTGCAAGAGTTCTGGAACAGAAGTGGAATAGCAATCGCCATTAGCACAGGTGGTGGTAGAAAGATAAGTATAGTCATCCGAGGATTGAGGTGATAAACGATAGAAGGTAGCAACTATTGGAACACTAATGACATTACCATCTTCTTGCACTACTATAGCATAAAAGGAAGCAGAAAAAACACCATATTGAGGGTAGCCGATAACAGGTGAGACATATCTTGCAAATTTGCCTGAATCAGGACTGGCATTAATAGTCAAAGAGGTTTGCCATTGTCCATCAGCAGATCTATCAATGTCAGAATCTGGAAATGAAGTACACGTATCATCATCTGAACATTCCAAAAATTCGGCACCATCAGCAGACCACACAAAATTGGATGAGAGGTCATTTTGCGACACTATCGCCTGAACCCATGGCTCCAAAGATGTTGGGAAATCAACCTCCAATCTATTATCGGAATTAACTCTCCAAGTAATGTCATCCGGGCCAATGGAAGCAGCATAAGATGTTGACAGAAATGTGCATGCAAGCACACCTTGAACTAAACGTGAAAATAGCATCTCTTTTTCTTGGCTTTTCTTGAGGGCCGAAGTTACAAAGACCTCTAACGAGTTCTAACCAACGGAAGAAAGAAAATGATACATCTTAAATACTTGTCAGATATTAATGTACACTTGATGAACCCATGTCATAAGTTCAAAACAGTGTTTCAGATTCAAAAGTCTTACTGAGTAAAGTTGAAAGAACAATCAAGTACATGCCCTCGTTTTAACCTTTTAAGGAAGGCAAAGGGTAGCATCTGAATATATCGAAGGTTTTGGGCCTCGCGATTCAACGAGTTGGGGATCGCTGTCATGGAAACTTCTGCTACCAAGCCACCCTTTATGGTCCCAAAAAGGAAAAATGCACCACTAACACAAAGGTTATTTCAAAATGGCAGAGAGAAATAATACTCAACAATTGGAAATCTCGTATTTTGAAAGGAAAAATGATTTTATTTTGGACGTGTGGAAACATTTTAGCAAATCCGAAAGCGCAAGATACTACGAATAATAGGACGTCGATCTGCCTGCTGAAAATCACAATCACACTAGATTTTCGAAATTATTATACCTTGGTATTAATTGATTATAATACTTATATAAAGTAATCAAAAACTATGTCCGTAAGTTACGCAAGCAAGCATGTATGCATGGAATGAAATTGTAATAAAAGGTAACATGTTACTGGGAAATCAGAAGCTAGTAGTTTTGGAGTTCTTTATTTGTCATCTCCAATCTGATCCAATTACTTAAGCAATTCTGGTCATAAACATCTTCAGGGGCGAAATAACCAGAATCTTCTGGAGCAGAACATTTGTCAGAATTTGGAAGGTTTTTATATGGAGAGTGATGGTACCCAATATCTCTGAACCAATGAATTTTGGATCTGTCTTCGAATAAACCTAATCCTACCGAGTGAACAGGTGCATCACCCCATCTCTCATAATAAAATCCTCCAGCTTCATCTAGGGCATTTATCCATGCGGTATAAGCCTCGCCTCTGTAAAAGTCCATATCACCAATTTCGAAGTTGGACCAAAAATGACAGGTAGAGTAACCACCGGTGATTTCAACGTATTCAGGATGTTGAACATTTTCAGTCAACCATCTGAAGGCACCATTTGGATGGGCATATTGAGGATTTTTTTTCAAGAAATCAAGAGTGACTGGCCATAATGTTTCGACGGTGAGGGGGTTATCGTACAAGGAGATGGTGAAGCCGTAAGTTTTATTGTTATCTTCCATGAATTTGAATAAATCGTAATCAACTTGACAATAGTAGTCAGTAGCCGGTTCGAATCTCCAATAGTATCTGAATTGCTTTAATCTTTCCAAATGATAGAAATAACCTGAATTGAATCTGCACATATTGTGATAGGAAACTTTATCGATGTATAAGACACCCTTTTGCTTCAAGGCGGCAATTTTTTCAGCCTCGACTGCTTCATCAATATTACTTGGTTTATTCCATAATTCTGCAGGAATAACTTCAAAATAACAGTCACTGATGGTATGTCTTTTAACAGTTTCTTTAAATTCTTCCGTGAAAGGTTCATCATTGATGAACGTGTAAGGATAATGGAATTTATGATTCCAGTTGGTTTCCAATTGTCTCAAAGTGTGAACAATATCTTGTAATTCTTGATTTCTGACCAAGGTCAAAAGCGTGGCGTTTGCTCTTGGGTACTCATCTTTAGCCAAAACCTTTTTCACACCATTACTATCCACATAGTCATTGTAAGTTAGTTTCGAAAATTTGGGCTCAGTGATTCTTTTCGAGTACACTTCACGGTAAAAGTCCATATTTTCGTCCACAATGTTGTCGGCAATGTTTTCCAACAATTTTTTGTCGAAAGTTAATGCCTTTTGCAATTGCGGCCAGTCCAAACGTTCCTGTTCATCGTAATCGTATTCAGAGTCTGCCATTAGCTTCTCATTGAACTTGATTGCTGGAACTGTTTCCGCTGCATATCCCTTCACCCTGGCAGAAATTCCTTCTGGCGAAGTGTAGTCAGAATGTGCTGCAAAATAGACTAGACCAATTACAGTCGCCGTAACTAAGGTCCACCGTATGATTCTGCGTGATAAAATCATCCGTGCTATCTTCAAAAGGTGCTGCTCAAACCCTCTCAATCTTACGGCAGTTCGATTTTCCGCTCTGGGCTTGTCTCTTGTGGATAAAAGACACAAAATTCGATCAACATCTCACACGAGAACAAACACGACGGGCCACGCACGCGCCACGCGCCACGCGTATTGTATTTAACGCCATCGAGTTTGAGGTGGCAAAGATGGTATTGAAACTGCGTTTTCCCTTACAAAGACAAGTTCTGTGAAAGTTCTGAAGGGGCGCTATGAATTATGTGTTGAGTGCCACATTGTTGGGTCATGACGATGACGTGAAGACTTTGGCATGTATTGATGAAGATACAATCGTATCAGGATCTCGAGACTCGACGGTTAGAATCTGGAACAGAAGAGACAAGGGTAATAAAGATTTTGATAGCTCTATAATCAACCATAAATCGGACAAGTTTGTCAATTCTCTGGCGATTTGTAGAGATCTTAATGAGAGTACGGGATTGGGCGGTTCCAATCTAATTGCGTCATCCGGAAATGATACTATGATTACACTGACCAACCCTAATCTTACCTTTATGGATTCAGATACTGTTGAGTACTGCTATGTTGGACACACAGCCAACGTCTGTGCATTGGACACACGCAAGGATCTCATACTTTCCTGTTCGTGGGATACTACTGCCAAAGTCTGGAACAAAGAAGGCAGTGTGGTGTACGATTTAAAGGGCCATGAAAATTCGGTTTGGGCGGGCAAATTTCTCTCTGATGATCTGTTCGTTACCTGTGGTGCCGATAGAACCATTAGAAAATGGAAAGGAAACAAAGAAATGGCCAAAATACTTGCGCATGATGATGTAGTTCGAGATGTCGTTGTTGCTTCAAATGGAGATATTGTGTCCTGTTCAAATGACATGACTATCAAAATTTGGAACAATGCAGATTTGTCTTTGAAATACACTTTGACAGGACATCAAAGTTTCATTTACTCTCTTGCGGTTTTGTCTGATGGCTCCATTGTTAGTTGTGGTGAAGATCGTTCTGTAAGAATATGGAAAAATAACCAATGTGTGCAGGTGATTACTTTGCCTTGTATTTCCGTTTGGAAAGTGCTTGTCTTACCAAATGATGACATCGTCGCTGCCTCTTCGGATAAGCTGATTAGAATTTTTACAAGAAGTAAGCAAAGATCAGCTTCTTCTGCCGAACAGATTATATTCAGGAAAGAATTGGAAGACTCCACTATAAGTGAATCCTCACTTCCATCTATAAATAAAGAGTCTGTCTCCAGTATTGAAACTTTGAATGAAGGCAGTCCGAATAATAGAGTGGAAGGAGAGACTAAATTGATCAGAAATCACAATAATGCAATTGACATATATCAATGGACTCAAAGTGAGTGGGTGAAAATTGGTCAGATGGTTGAAGGTGCTTCCTCTTCCAAAGAAAAGAAATTTTACAAGGGTAGCTACTATGACTATGTTTTTGACGTTGATATTGAGGATGGAAAACCACCTCTCAAACTGGCTGTCAACGTTAAAGATAATCCATATGAAGTGGCAGAACTGTTCTTGGCTGAAAATAACCTCCCCTACTCATATCTTCAACAGATTGTTGATTTTATTTTACAGCATGCTGAAGGGATCAAACTTGATGGTCATAAACCTCCAGGCATCTTACCACAAAAAAAGTATCTGAAGTTTGAAGGTATGGATCCATCAAAACTGATCAATGCTTATAAAAAACAAAATGAAAAGCAACCATTGAACAAACGATTGGACTACAATTTTGAGACAATGATCAACTGTGAAGATTATAATGGAATACATTTGCTTTCTCTGGATATAATTAAAACATGGGAAGGAGACTCCAGGCTTTTTGGATTTGATTTATTGCGAGCAATCATAACCAAGGTTCAACCATCGGAAGATTTGTTCCCTATAATTGCAACTGGATTGAAATATGAACCTGGATCAACCCCCAAAATTCAAATGATGACTATACGTATAATTGTCAATACCTTCTCGGCCAAAGGATGGGGCGAACAAATGATGTTGGACGATGAGATTGTAGATTTAATCTTCACCGAATCGCTGTTTGAAAATTTGAACAAAGAAACAAAGTTTTTGCCCGTTACTGTCTGTACCTTATTGTTGAATTTGAGTGTTATGATCAACAAGTATCAATTAGCCAAATTTCATCAAAAAATTATACCAATATTTGAAAAGCTGTTGCATTATCCTCATATATTGGCAAACGAAGAATGTTCATATAGGCTATTGGTGGCTATTGGAACCCTGAATTATATGATTAGCATACCGCAATTACCTGTATTGCTTCAGAAGTTTGAAAACTTTACAAGTCAAAGAATTTTAGATGTGAAAAAAGAGATTAGTGTCTAAGTCAGCAATATATAAAAAAAAACTTTTATTTTTTTTATACTCAACAAAACATTGTTATATATCGGTTTATTTACAAATTATTTGCTTTTTGCATTCAAATTATGTTTTTTGCCTTGAATTGTTCAACAACGTGTGCGTAGACCTTATCTACTGGTTCATTACAATCAACTTTGATAACTTTGTTCTGATCGTCAAAATATTCGACCACAGGCATACTGGTTTCAATGAAGGTTCTGAATCTCTTTTTGATACTTTCTAGGTTATCATCTGCCCTTCCTGAAGTTTTTCCTCTGTTCAATAATCTATCTAACATAACATTTTCCGGACATTGGAAGTACAAAACCAATTTGCCTTCACTCACCTTATTTTCGAAACTTAGTGCTTGATCCATTTTACGAGGGAAACCATCAATGAGGAAATTTCTCTTGCCCAAATTATATTCTTCCACAATTGCATTTTTCAATAAACCAATAGTAATTTCTTGTGGAACAATCAAACCTTCCTTGATATAGTGATGAATCAATTCACCAAACTCGCTACCTGGAGTTGATTGTTCTTTTCTTAATAAATCACCAGCACTCAAGTGAACAAATTTATAGTCAGCAACCAGTTTTGCACATTGGGTACCTTTACCGGAACCAGGGCCACCAAGAACAAAAACAACATTGATTGACTCTGGATATTCCTTTGATGGGAATAACGAGCTTGTGTCGTAAGTTGACGCACTAGTTGGGTCTACTGCTGCAGTTGGTGGTTTGGAATTATTATTCATATTGTAGTAGGTTAGTCCAACAGCAGCTAAACCTAACACGGTCAAAGGTAAAAAGTGGTTAGTTTTACCACCATTTCCACCGGATGGGGAAGAGTAGAAACGTACCAGAGAGCTAGGAGATCCCTTAAATTTCAAACTTTGGGCTTGTCTTTTTACAAGATTTGTTTGAGTGGTTGCTCTAAATCTAGGTATGAATGATCTGGCTAGCATTGTGCCTTGTTTCTTGGGTGTTGAAAGAAAGGTGCAACAAAAAAATAGATGCACTCAACTCAGCTCCTCAGATACTCAATGCGATGCGTGACATGAACATCATGCTCGAACTTCTACATATATTCTTGCAAACAGTAGTTTGGAGAAATTTAAACAATAGTAAATTCGAACTTGGAGTATAATAGACTTTATAATTTATATATAAAAGAATAAATAAGAAGGAGACAGAATCTCATAAATATGTATAAAGTGGAGTTTGTAAAGATGTAGTGTGTTGTGAATATAAGAAACTCATAGGGTAAAAGTTGATGGTATTTCTTTCTGGAAAGTTTGTTTTTTATTATGAATCATTAGAGCATGGATAGAATATATAAATAAATAAGTAGACAAGTAATTTAAATTACAATTACCATCTCATGGAAGACATATCGTTTCTTAATCTAACATAATCGAATAAAGCTTCAATTTGACCATTACCAGCAACGGCAATATCTTGATCGTAGAGGTATTTTTGAGCCCAAGCAGTGACAGCAGATGGAGTAACGGCGTCAATGTGAGCAATGATTTCAGCTTCGGAAGGAATGTGGCCACCTAAAGCGAAAGCTTGGGTTGCTAAAGATTCGGCGGATTGGACAGGACATGAAATTGCGGTTAATAACTTTAACTTCAATTCGGACTTGGCCTTAGAAAATTCAATTTCATTGACAGTACCAGTGGAGAATCTGTTCCAGTTCTTCAAAGCAAAGTGGATAGTTTCATCGTAACAACCAACATTGTGAGAAGCAAAGTAACCACCCCATAAACCGACGTCGGAGTAGGCTAATTGGAAGTGATCAAAAGAGTCGATCAAGTGGTTTTCTTCCAAGAATTGAGCAAGAGTGGAACCAACAAAGGAGGAAAATGGAGATTCGACACCGCTGTAAGCACCGTTAATTTGTGCGGCAACTAAACCAGTGTAGAAAGCAGCAGTGTCTTGGATACCTGGGGTCTTGACGGAAATAGCGGCATGAGCTTGTGGTAAAGTATCATCTCTCAATCTGATATCAGAACCAAGGAAGGAGGCTGGTTCAAATGGAGTCTTAGCACCAGTTGGGACGTTTAATTCAGAAGCAAACTTGGCTAATTCTTCGTGAGAAAGTTCGTTACCGACGTTGACGATAGCAACGTTAGAAGAAACGAAATTTTGAGCCAAGTAGTTCTTCAAATCTTGAGATTGTAAAATTTCCAAGGATTCAGCCTTACCGAACTTTGGTAGAGCAAGGGAAGTACCTTGGAAAGCGGTACCAATCATATGTTCAATGACCATATCTTTTGGAGAGTTTTCAAAAGCTTCGGTGACGGCAATAGACTTGGCCTTTTGGGCAGCGATTTTGACATCGTCAGAGACAATAGAATCTAACTTGGAGATGGTATTCTTGATGGAAGAAAGGGCACCCTTGGCGTTACCAGTGGAGAACGAAGCGTTCAACAAGGAGGTGACTTCCTTTTGGTTAGAGGAGTAGTACTTGACACCTTCCAAAGCACGTGCATCTTTGGCAGATTCAGAGGAGGTTACCAAGTTACCTAAAAGGGAGGAAATACCAGAGTTGTAAGGATTTTCGGCTCTGGAACCAGAGTTCAAGAAAACACCAACCGAAGATGCAGCTCCATTGGAAGGCTTGGAGATGATGGTGATACCGTTGGAAAGCTTAGAAACAGCAGTCTTGGACAACTGTTTAGAGGATGTGGAAAAGAGTCTCTTGGAAAGCATCGTGGTTATCTCAAAGTTCTCTACTGATTCTACACTATACTTGTTCAACAACATTGTAAGTTAAAATCACAAACCATAGTCAGCTCGCGACACTGATTTCTGATTGGCTGTAGTTTGCGGGACGATCGACGCGCTCAAACTCTGAACTCGTCTCATGAATCGCTGCACATCATGAAAGAGAGAGAAAAATGAAATATTTGGAGAGAGATTGGTAGTCTTCAAGGCAACAAACTGTTGAATATACGCATTCCAAAATGAGTGGGGTTGGTAAAGCGTTGAATTTGGTGTCTAGAAGTAAACCTATGAAGAGGTTTTCGGAACCTGTATCTTTACCTTCTACATTTGTGAACACGAGAGTGATGCGTGACAACTTCAAGAGACAGATGTTTGAACAGAACGAGGTTACCAGCAGAGCGTTGAAGTTCATTGCCCGTAACAATGCCTTACCTCAAAAAGTGAGATTGGAAGCACAACTACAGCTGAGTGCCATGCCAAACTATACCAGAGACAACCAACTCAAGGGCAGATGTGTTGATTCCGGTAGAGGTAAAGGTGTGATCAGAGATTTCAGACTTTGTAGATATCAGTTCAGAATGCAGGCTTTACAAGGTTTGCTTCCTGGTGTGAGAAAGGGTGTCTGGTGATTTGGCATCGGCGCTGGAAATTCGTGTATATAATATGTGTGTGTATATCCAAGTCCAAATTGTGTAATAGAATAAATGACTAGGAGCTAGGCTATTGTTGAGGCTTTTCACGGGTAAAATAAAGGTTCGAAATTAGAAAAGAGAATAGATAAAGGTATAGAAAAGGATATTAGAGAATGAATTAGTGGTTGTACGCCACCTTTTTGGCGGACTCGCCAAAGAAAACGTTGGCAGCTTCGGAATCAGGACAGGATTCGATTTTTCCGTCACTAAATAGCATTTTGAATCTGGCTTTCAACGTTTCTGGGTCCTTCTTGACAATAAACTCTCTGTATTCGGCAAACGACTTGAACGATCCCGCCAAAGGAGATGTAGCTTGGTTTGCACTAGCGGCTTCTTTGAGAGCAACTCTAGCGGTGGAGAAAAGTCTAGCGGTGGCACGGGTAGCAAGCATTATATAACTAGTTGGGTGAGAACAGTTGTTGTTTGAAGAGAGAGAAGAGAAAAGAAAAGTAAGTGGACTAAAAGAAAAAAGAAGATACGGTCATAGCGGAGACCACGCCTTTTATACTTGAGTCAAAAAAGCAACATCAAAAGAAACTGATAGCATGATCATCTTTTTTTCAATACATAGTCCGATACGTGGCTCGTAGAAATCCGGGACTCGCTCCCTATCGACGGATAAATTTTGGCAGGGTCATGCAAAATTTGCAGCAGATTACATCCCGGAACAACTAGCGTCTCTACTCCGATAAAAAAGAAGTTAATGCGGCCAAATGCATAATTGCCCAATACGGCAGAAAAAGTGTGGTAGTGAAATCTGGACACTACTTCTTCCCCGCTCATATCAGCTCACTTCGACATGGATCGCTACGACCGCCAAAGACGTTTGTGGGCAGTGTCTGGTCAGCAGTTACTTTCACAGTCCCAGGTGGCTATAGTGGGTCCTTTGGATGCATTGGCAGCAGAAATACTGCAAAATCTCGTTCTGTCTGGCGTGCAACGCATTCTACTCTATGATACTTCTCCGCTGCCTGTGGTAGTGGCACATGAAACTGTGGCGAATTTTTTTCTCCGCCCCAGCGACGTTGGCGCACCGCGTGCTAAAGCGCTTGCTGCGAATGTAGCTGTGCTAAATCCAGATGTGCGCATTGATGTTGCAGCCGCCGCCCACGATGTCAGTTCTTCGCGGTGCACGTTGGTGGTATTGAATGGGGGGGTGTCGATTGATACTGTGCAGCTCCCCGCAAAAACTACAGTTGTCCGCGCAGGCGTAAGCGGGTGGAATGGATTCTGCCGTATTTCTCTTGCGGAGGAGCGAGCAGTGCTAGATTGTCATCCGGGAGATGCCGCGCTGTACGATTTGCGGATTGATGCTCCCTGGGAGCAACTCATAGATTTGGCAAAGCAAAGCGATTCGCAATTGCTGGACTCAGAGACGTACTTCAAAATACCTTATCCTATCATTCTTGTGTGCATGATAGCCAGATACAAAAAGGAGTATAACACAGATGTGAACCCGACTCCCGCTGAATTACGAAAGTTTCTGAAAAATGTATACCCTCCGGAGTATGTGGATGAACCAAACGTGGCCCAGACTGTGCAAAAGGTGGCCTTGCTACACAAAAGCTCTACAGCTATTCCCGAAAGCGTCAAATCGGCAATACTGGATTCCCCCAAGGCCGAGAATTTGACAAACACCTCGTCTCTTTTCTGGATTCTGGTAAACGCTCTCAATGCCTTTGTCGCAGAGTACTCCATGCTACCTTTGACGGGTGTGTTGCCCGATATGGAGTCTGACACCAAAAACTACATCCAATTGAAAAATCTTTATGCAGAAAAGTTTCAGCATGACAAAGATGTCATCAAATCACACGCTATTCAAACCATCACCAGTCTCGATCACCAATATCTAACTGTGGCGGACTTGGACACGCAAGTTAATGATCAATACATAAACACATTTCTCAAGAATTCAAAACATCTACATTTATCTCAACCATCATCGCTTGCGCCCCCTCTTGACGAAATATCGGCATTGCTAAAATCGACTCATACATCCGATCACCAGCTGATCTATTTGTCGTTCTTGTTCCATCAGATTTTTGCCACCAATGACAAGGCACAACTCAGGCAGTGCGTCATCTCTTCCCTGTGCAAACTGAATTTACAGTTTCCTGAAAACCTCCACGTGTATCTTGACAATCAATGCACACACACCAAACAAATACATAATATTTGTTCCATCGTCGGCGGTATAGTAGCGCAAGAAGCTTTGAAGATATTGACAAATCAGTATATTTCAGTTGATAATTGCATCGTTTTTGATGGTATAACTTCAACAACTCAGACTTTCAAGGTGAATTTGTGATTTGTTCATATTATATGTTGTGTAATGCTTTCCGGTTTTTGCTATTTTTCTTTTTGGCCAGAAATGTAATGAAAAACACGATTGATAATTATCTATATGCAAACAAAATAACTCTCGATTTTCCTCCCTCAGCGTCAACTTGTCCAGGAGAAAATAATCTCGATGTACCATTCCTTTGAATCCTGGAAAGTCAACACCAATTTCTTGACGAGCCTCCAAGCATCGGACGACAAACGCGTGAGATGATATGCGTGCATGCCAAACATGATATACGAGCTAACCTATTTTCCTTTTTTTTTTTCAACTTATATTACAAGTCGGTGATGGAAACAATGCTGTATTCGGAAAAAATACTTTTGGAGACCAGTGATTCTACTCGATGGAGATTGAGAACAACTGAATTAGGAGCACAAAAGTGGGAATATGTTGATACTGATGAAAATGATGAACAGTCCAATTTGACAAAGTATCTTTTGAATTCAAAAGACTTTCAGCCTCCAAAATCAATCAGTACCAACCCAAAAACTCTACAACAGTGTTTAAAAAATGGTGCTTCTTTTTTTGGGGCAATTCAGGATCCTCTCTCGGGTACTTGGCCTGTACAATATAAAGGCCCAATGTTTATGACAATTGGATATATAGCGTGCTGTTATTTCACAAAAACGCCAATTCCCCACCATGAACGTTTGGAAATGATCAAATACATTGTCAATACAGCGCATCCAGTAGATGGTGGATGGGGTCTGCACGAAGTTGACAAATCAACTTGCTTTGGTACAACGATTAACTACGTCAACCTGAGACTTTTAGGGATGGATAAAAATCACCCGGTTTGTGTAAAAGCCAGAAAAACGCTAAAAAGGCTGGGTGGTGCAATTGGAGCTCCTCATTGGGGTAAGGCGTGGTTGTCGGTTCTTAATTTGTACAAATGGGAAGGTGTGAATCCTGCACCAACGGAATTATTTGCTTTACCCTACTGGGTGCCCATTCATCCAATGAAATGGTGGGTCCATACTCGAGCAATTTACATTCCTTTGGGATATTTGTCCACTGCAAAGATTCAGTGTGAGCTAGATGATTTACTGGTTGAGATTAGACAAGAGATCTTCACTAAACCGTTTGACACAATTGATTTTCAAAATAACAGAAATAACGTTTGTGGGGTCGATCTGTACTATCCACACACAAAACTTTTGAACTTTTTAAATAACTTGATGGTTAGTTATGAAAAGTACATAAGACCTGACTGGCTGTTAAAGTACTGCAATAATAAGGCTTATGATTTAATCTTGAAGGAACTGAAAAACACAGAAAACTTGGGTATAGCCCCAGTCTCGGCCGCTTTTGAAACCATCGTCTTGTATCACAAACAAGGTGAAAGAGGTATTGAATATCTGAATAGTTTTGAACGGATGAAGGAGGAACTGTTCTTGAGTGAGATGGGCATGACAGTGATGGGCACAAATGGCTCACAAGTTTGGGACTGTGCGTTTTTTATTCAATATTACTTTATGGCAGGGTTAGCAGAACTACCAAAATATCACGACATCATTGTAAACTCATTTGAATTTCTGGTAAGATCCCAATTTGATACCGAGTGTGTAGAAGGATCTTTTAGGGATAAGCGTAAAGGAGCTTGGCCATTCTCGACTAAAGAGCAAGGATATACTGTTTCTGATTGCACTGCAGAATCTGTCAAAGCTATAATAATGGTCATGAACTCTCCAGTATTCAAGGATGTGCATCAAAAATATGATACTGCAAAACTGAATGATGCAATCGATATATTATTGAGTTTACAAAATGTGGGTAGTTTTGAGTATGGATCTTTCTCCACTTACGAAAAGATCAAAGCAACTCCGCTACTGGAATTGATTAATCCTGCTGAAGTTTTTGGTAATATTATGGTTGAATATCCTTACATTGAATGTACAGACTCTTCAGTTTTGGGGCTGGCATATTTCCATAAATATTCAGAGTACAGAAATCACGAAATTAAACTGGCCATCAAAAGAGCAACGGATTATATCATAAAATCACAAAAAAAGGATGGTTCCTGGTACGGATGCTGGGGAATTTGCTATACATACGCTGGTATGTTTGCATTAGAAGCCTTGCACGAAATCAATCTCAACTATTCGAATAGTGATGTTGTCAAAAGAGGTTGTGATTTCTTGGTTGCACGACAATTGCCCGACGGTGGCTGGGGCGAATCGATGAAAAGTTCAGAAACCCACACTTATGTAACAACCTTGGAATCGCTGACAGTTCAAACTTCATGGGCTTTGATTGGGTTGCTACTAGCCGATTATCCAGATAAGACTGTTCTGAGAAGAGCTGTTGATTTGATTATTGAACGACAATCTAAAGTTACAGGTGAATGGAAATTCGAGCAAGTCGAAGGAGTATTCAATCATTCGTGTGCTATTGAATATCCAAACTATAAATTTCTATTTCCAATCAAGGCAATTGGTTTGTATATTCAGAAATTTGGTGATGAAAAGTTATAACTTTCTGTTTATAGTACAAACTTTTTTATATAGAAACTTTGGTTTATTTTTTGACAACTCTTCTAAATTTTTGGGTATTTCCAATGATGTTTTCTACGTATGAGGTGAACAAATCATTATCTTCGTTGACATTTCTCAATTTTTCAGCCCATAACGATGCCAGGTGAAGAAGGTCTTGTTTCATTTTATTCAAGTGTCCTAGATCTGCATGCTGGTTTTCCATAAGTATTTCAGCATTATTTAGTATATTTTCTGTGTTTGATATCTGATCCTGGAACGCATCATCTTTATAGTCAATATTTAAACTGGCAAAATCCGGAATCTGTTTAATCAAGTCCCCCAAATCAGGGTTTTTATTTATATTTTCAATATCATATATATGATGGAATTCGGATTTTTTGCTCTCCTTTACTATTACCTTTTTCAATTCTGTGTCAGCAATGGGAATGCCCAAATTCAAAAGCAACTGTTTGTAAATTACAGTGTTTTTCCAAATAAGATTTTGTAAAGGTGGGTCTGCCGTCACCAGCCTTTCATAAACTGTTTCTGACCTATCATCAAAATTGAACTTTGGAGTTTCGTACGGTTGATTCAAAACTTTTGATGAATTGTCTCCATCAAAAATGCAACTCATCCACTCTTGAAACTGTTCTTTATTGTCTTCACAATTTCCATTGTAGATGTGTACCTTCTTCTCCGAATCAACTACGCATGAATGGGTTACCGCAGATGATTGCTGTATCTGTTCGACTTCTTCAAAATCACCAAAATCATCGTCTGAATCAAAACCTGGAGAGTGGTTGGTTTCGTCTTCGGAAACCATTGAAAAAAGCTATTGTCACACAACTACCTCTAGTTGGTGGGGATGATGAAATGTGTGCACACATGAATTTTGTATGCTCACCCGCACATTTCAAATGTCATACAATATGATAAACTTGAAAACAATACTTTTCAAAGTCTTTCAACCTCAAGACAATGCTGAATGTGTAGTATAAGATAGACTACTTTATAGGTAGTATATATTATATGTTGTATATATATGTAATAGAAATGCTCAAGGAATTCATCCTTTTCTTTTGAAGATGCCTCCAACGGCACCAACAGCACCAACAGCCTTACCACCAATCTTTCCGGCAGTACCTAAAACCTTACCTGCACCATCAACACCGGTACCAATAATCTTACCAGCACCATCAACGGCCAGATTACCTGGATTTGCAAGAGACTTTTCGGCACTGTATAAGGTATGGTATGCAGGCTCAAACTTCATACGAACATATAGCTTACCTGCTGGTGTTTGATCGTCAGCAATTAAATCAAGCTCATAATCAACAAAATCATGGGCAAATGGATCTRAGGTTTTAAGTGAAAACTTGTACTCTCCTATTTTATCGTCCTGTTCAACACCAAAATCCCAATCATTGACTTTAAATCTTAAAACAGATTGAACACGAGAGTCGATTTCAACAGTTGTGGTTTCGTTCCATTCTGGATCAAGGGTTTTCTTCTTGGTCTTGGTTTTGAAAAAGTCTTTTCCATTCAAATAAACCTTCACAAATGGATCTGACTTTCCATTGGAATCCTTGGCTAAGAGATCAGATGCATTTGTGATTTGGATGGTTAATTTACCAGAATTGCCGATAGAGTCCGCATCTGGTAATTTCGAAAGCAAACAAGGTAAAAACTTGGTTGTTAACTTTAAAGAGTTTGAATTATCACCAAGCTTGATGATAGTTTCTTTACCATAAGAATTTTGAAGTAGTGTATATGTTGGAACGGTCAGCTCTTTGATTGGTTGTTTTTTCAAAGTAGCATTTGGTTTAGCAGAAATTCTAAAAGTGACAATGGAGTATTTCTTCATTTCTCTTATCAAGTTAGCGTAAGAAAATTTGGTGCTATGTCTTGTGGAGACTCTTGTTTCATACGAAGCATGACCTTGTTTGTCAAAAAAGATCTGTAAGTAACCATCAGTCGAAAATTGGGAGCCCAAGCAAGTGATGACCAAAACACCACAGTTGTACTCGGAGAGTTTTTCTTCTGTTAGCACCATTCTTGGTTTGGTATCAAGATCTAAATTAGCAGCATCCAACGCCTTAGCCTCGCTTGCTTCTTTGCTCTTTTCATCAACCTTGTTTTTGGTAGCCTCCTTCTCTTTTTCATCAATAATTTGTTGAATCTTTGCTGCTTCTTTCTTTTCTTCTTCAAATTCTGCCGGAGTGGCGGCCGAAAGGATAGGATAATATGCAATAGAATATCTAATTGATCCCTTAGGACCCTTTCTATGAAGAAGTTTAGCTTCGACAATTTCACCGACAGTTTCAATAGCTTCTCCTTTGGCGTTAAAATCAATAAATTCATTCAATCTGACTTGGAAAGAACCTAGGGTTCTGTCTTGCGAATGTCTTTCAACATCCATTGCCTCGATTGTGACCCTCTGGTTGACAGAGCTAACAGGGATGTATATTGACTCTAAGAACTTTGGATTAACGGTTGAGTCCATGGTGAGAGTTCTTCCCTTTTGAATACCATTAATAAGCACTCTGACATACGGATCAATAACACCAATCTTTTCCAAGTTCAACAGATCTTCAGCAGCTTCAATGTAAACTCTCAAGACTCCAACAGGCTCAGTAAAACCAATTGCACCCGGAACTCCTTGAATCTTAACTGAGTTCCAAGTACAGTTAAAATTCACTTCACCTACACCCTTGTTCATTGGGAACCAAGTGTTACCAACAAAAGACGCATCAATAATGTCCACTAGACGTAATGTAGTAGATCCAATTATAGTACTTTCTTTTGATTTTTCTCTCAGCACAATACGAATTCTGCATTTGGATCTATCATAAACAATGTCTTCAAGTTTACAATTCCATGAAGCGGAGGAAGAGTTTTTAGCAACACCTGATTCCAGTCTCTTTTCGCCCAAAATATAAATTTGAGCAAAAACAGATTTCTTCTCCTTTTCGTTGCCAGTATATGATCTAGCACCGGATAAAACAAACTTGGCAACACCTGTGTTGTAATCTGGTGGTGGGTTATAAGAGCCATCAGGTAACTTAGAACCTTGTAAGGATGGCATGAATTTGATATCAAAATTAAAGGTACCTGCTGTATGGTTATTTCTCAAGATAGGTAAAGAAATATTCATTAACTCACCCTTTGCCATCAATTCCTCTAAATCAAATAATGCAGCACCCATAAATTTATCCTTTCTGCCATCCGAGATATTTTCATCAAACAAACTGATAGCCAAGGGATCGGCCGATGAATTCAAAATGAGTCTAATAGTTTCATTGTAAACTGGGTCGCAGGTATCATTAACAATTTTAGTTTGAGCTAAAACAGAGCCACTGAAACCAAAGGTGAAGTATGGATCGATAGTATTGTTAAAAGTGTCTGCACCTGTCAAATTGGTGGCATTCTTAACATTCAACTCAACAACACCTAAAGCACCTGTTGCACCGTTATCTGCTAACAATTGCTCCAAATTTAGTTGAAATGATAAAGGTTGGATTAACATTGGACCAGCATATTTTTTTATCATTTCTTTAATCAATAAATAAAGACCTGGAATACTCAAAACCTCAAATCCAAAAATAGTGTTACCACCAACAGGTTTGGCAACAAAATCAAAATCAGGAATGTCAGTCAAAGAAACATTGACTGTTTGAATATGTGGAAACTTTTCCATCATTCTTAATCTGACTCTGGCGTTAGCTTTGAAAGAGATGTCACTGACTAAAATCGGAATTGTCAACCCAAAAAGTTTTGCCTTGACAATAATTTCTTGATTGGCTTTGTTTTTCATCTGTTTGACAGTTGAGTCCTCCAATGCATTGGGAATCATAGAAACAGTCCAGTCCATAACAGTAACATCGTTAGCAGTTCTGTCCAAAGTTCTAACTCTATCAATTCTTGGGGGTTTAGTACCTAAAGTAATTGTGTGGATCCAAATCTGCTTGATGAACGCAGGTATGGTGTCTAAGCTGGCCACCATTGGGTTAACAATCTCTGTCACTTGCTTTGAAATGGAAGGTTCTAAGAAAACCCAATATTTATCCAAAAACACATTCAACCAGTCCATCGACTCAAAGTCATCTTCGATTGAATGCACAGAAAACTCTCTTTGTGCTTCTAATCTCAAGGCCAATCTGTATTTTCTTACAGAGGAACGGTAAAACACCGCAAAAACAAATGAGATGAGAAAGACCCAACCTAAGCTCAATTTAAATTTTCCTAGCATCGAACAAATAAAGGCAGATAAAACTACAGCCGCAACACCATGATACCAGTCACCGTACGCAAATTCTGGTAAATATTGTTCCAAGGTAGTTGCTCTGGTTAAAAGATCCGTGATTTCATCGACATTGTTCAATTTGTCTGTACTGAAGTCGTGACCAGTTACTTCTTTCCAACCTGTGAACGCAGTATCGTGCTCTTTTCTCTTTTTAGCCAAATTCTCATCCCATAATGCCTTTAACTTTTTGTTGATTGACTTACTAACTGGGCCTCCGATTTTAAGATGTGGAAGTTTCTGCAATCCCAACAATCCCGTTTCACTGTCGTCAATCGCGCTATCCTTGGCTGTCGAGTTTAGCTTTTCCGACGATGGCTCGACGGTTTGACCTGATATTTGTTCAGTCAATTGCGTCGACATGGCCTCCAGTTATTGGTGTCAATTCTTCTGCGCAAGAAAACCAGGCGTAATAAAAATTGGAAAACAGAAAGCGGCAGAAACAACACAACCCCATCAAAGTGATCGAAGCTTTTCCACACATCTCGCGACATGCTGTCTGTTGCCAAACACAAAATATTCTTCAACATTGGGTCGTTTGTTTGCATGTTTGTTTACGTTTAAAAGTCCAAGAGGCTAGAAATTTATAGGACGTACAAGGATAGATATGTCTAATGTGGTAGAGGAGCTTGATGATTCAATTGATTTGTTGAAAGGGTCGCTTAATGCTTTGGAATCGGCTTTACTGTCCGTTAACCACGTGACTAAGAATATAGTGAATGCTAAAGAGCTGATGGAAACAAAAACCATGTTTGATCTGCTACCAGAACGAGTGGTTTTACAAAGGCCTCTGAAAATTCGTAATATTGTCAATCCAATATTGGAGAAGGATAGATCGACTTTGGACGGGTATTTGCATAAATACAAGAGAAGAAAAGCGGTGTTGAATCAGCAATCGAGGATTATGCAGCTCAAAATTGAAACTCTTAGTAGTTCAGAACATTGAAATTACACATCGTTAAGGGTATAGACAGGAAAAATTTTCCTTTATTCTATCAAGGTTTTTTCCTAGGGTGTCTAGTTTTACGCTGATAGACAACAAGACGGGATCCGATGTTACTACCTCACATTTGTCGGCAATTTTAACAACGTAAGGTTGGTTTTTTTCATCTATAAAAGTCATCGATTGCTCTAGATAACTTGGTGATGTTTTGATCAAAGTGGATATTGATGGATCTGAATGAGATGCAAATATATTTTTGAATGTACTTCCGATAGAACCATGATCTTCCGTGTCCTCTTCTTCTAGTTCGGTCTTATGTAATAAGTAGCTGGAATATTCATCTGCAATAATTTTATTCATTGGGGTGTCCCTCTCTTTGGAGATTCGATTTCTCACAATATCAACAAAAGACAGTTTTTGGTCTTTGTCAACTATAACACTCCATGGTTTGGTCTCAACTAGATCTAAGCTCTTGAAGTCAACGGTCAACTCGCCATCATTAACCAGAACATCCAACGCCCCTGTTTTTGGAAATGGTGGCTCAAAAATGGTGCTCTGCAGTCTGTATTTGGGGAATACATATGCTGAATCAGGGTGTGCTATGGATTTCCGTGCAAGATGGACATGAGAATGAACTTGGTCTAAATATCTGGCAAACAAATCAATGGAGTTTCCATTTCTCCTATTTTCTATAATCTTGTTTATATTACATATGGCATTATCAATGGCATCATGGCAGTCTAATAATTGACGTATAATCACATACTCAGATGGTTTCATCTTGAAATCAAACTTCTTTCCATGATTAAAACTGCCACTATGTATCACTAATTGGAGGGCCGTAATTTTAAAGTTTTCTCTTGTCAACGTTCCTTTCAACTTTTCACTTCTATGAGATGAAAGTGGGAGCTTGTATGGTGTTGTGTTTTCTTCTTCTAGGTTATTCAAGCACACGACAAGTGTATCCTTTATAGATTCCAACTGTGTGTCTGCAACCTCAGCCATGTACCACAATACTTCATTTTCATTTTGATCTCTTATTAGTTCTTCCTTTTCATTATCAGTGAGCGGTTTCGATGTATATATATACGTTGACATTAAGTCCTGCAAAACAACAAAATCAAACAATTCAATAATCTAATGGATAGACCTCTAATTACTATGCAATCCATTAAACTTGTGAGTGCAACGCGAACAAGAATTTGAGCCAGGTGCTCATCTCATCCACCCAACACAGGTTTCACTCTTTTTGACATATATTAGACTTCCTGTCACTCATTGGATTGAAGGATATTCCGCTTTTGGAGTTGGCTAATTTTGTTTGATAGTGATTGAATGAATTTATGAATAAAAGAACTAGAGATTTTGATAGTGCAGAGGAAATTTCTTGTGGGCTTCCTGTGACGCCAAAAACCGCTTTACACAACCATCCGCTTAGCTTCCTCATTCCTACACAGCTCGCCATTCCATTTGTAGCTTCTTTTTCTCCTAGTGTGGCCGCCGACAGTATTTTATTTTCGGAAGGAGACTTAAATGATCAAATAGGAGATGAGTTTTGCGTCAATGTCGACGCGTTTCCTTCTGGACTTCTGAAGGAAGAAGACCCTGATCTGAAATTTGTGAAATTCAAGAAACCATATGTCAAACTGGAAAATTTGATTAAAAAAAAGACATCCTTGGATGGTACAGACAACAAGGATCTTTTGAATCTGGTGTCGAAAGTTCAACCAAATGATTATTATGATCAGGCTATACAAACTCCAAAGTCTAATCTCACAAGTAAACCGCATGACGATGATGATATGTTACTCGACCAGATTCAGCAAATGGTTTTCAAAGAAGAAACCGAGTTTCAAAACTGTGACAACAGTGATAAAGATCATGATCATAAAATTAAATCTGACAATGGCGTTACCTTTAAACCTGATTTTATTTATGAATCGAATATTAATCAAAGTATTCTGCTGTCAATTGCTGCATCAGAATTTGTCAAATATGTTGATTTGATGAAAAAAACGGAGCATGATTTTTTCACAACCACAAATGAGATGGCCATAGATGATCTCTGGGTGAATTATAGCTCCATTTTTGGCTCTGGGTCCAAATTGCCAAAACTGTCAGTGTTGAGTTCCCTTCGAGTGAAGTTGACTGAATTGATCAATACTTCAAGCTGCTCTGAGGTTGATTCCGAATACTTCTTATGGCTAAAAAGGTTTTGTTCTCACATATTGAAAGAGTGTGTCACCATTGATTGGCTAAAGGCTTTATCTTCTCTTCAAAATGACGAATATGTGAGTTTATTGGATAGCATGGTACAAATTTGTGGTTTGTTGATTTTAATCAACACCAATGTGCATTCTGGGAAATTTTCCAACTCTAAAAAAGATATACCTCTCATTATAGATGTTGTGAACTCATTTTTCCCAGTTGTTAAAATTTTTTTTGCTGAAAGCTCTCTTCCTCAAAACCTTAATGGAGTCTATCTTCACATTCCACAACAGCTTGCTACTTTGGTGGGGTTAATAAATAAGGATTTTGATATTTTGTCTTTTGATGAATCTTCTTTGACAAAATTAGAATATCTTGCTTTTGATGCTATCTTTTCGAATAACTTGATAAAGAAAGAGAGAGATGAATTAAATTTAGCATTAGACGCCCTGAAGGCTATTTTTTGCTCAACCATTTTACTAATTTATTCCAAATACCAAGATCAAAGATTATTTATTATAAACGAGATAATAGAGAATGTTCATTTATTAAACCCCTTGAGTGCAAAGGCAAAAAACTATAGACTAGATTGTGGCATTGTTGTTCAGTTAGTGTCGTTTTTAGTAAGTAGTATGGTTCAGTCACATAATCAATTCTGGAATGAATTTGATTTCCCACATTGGGAATATCTTTTATCCAGTCATGAGACAAAATCTAAAAAAATCCAGCTTGCACAGCTTGATGAAGGCTATTGGAGCGTGGTAAATTCCCAAGTAAGAGATGCTAGATCTTGTGCTTTGAATTTTGTCTCATTACTGATATCTAAGATGATGGCAATATATACTCCTATTTTGCGAAAAATTATTGAAAATCTAGTGTTAGATTTTATTGATATGACTGATAGTCCTGAATCCCCTGGCTCTATATTTGTTATTGAGGAATTCATGATGCAATCTCTCAAAATCTGTTCGGTTACGGAAGACTCTTTTTCTGGTGCTTATTCTTTATTATTTGAAATTATAGGGCTGATCGGTTCCAAAATTTTGAGCTTGAAAAAACATCAAAGTTTGCATCTTCTGACAATAGATATGTGCATACAAAACTTCAAAACAACCATTGAGGAATACATTCGTGTTCTTGAATATCTCAAGATTAAAATGAATAATGAATTCAAGTTCATTTCAATGCAATTGCTTTCTAAATTAAAGTTAATGGAAAACGAAATGCAATCTCAGAATTCACATAGTAAAACACTTATGGGAGAAAGTGTGGAGAAAAATAGAAAACTACTTAAAGACGTGAAAAATTATACTAATCAAATAATTGAATTGACATACACCCAAACACCTTCAAATGAAAATATTTTGATACCAAAAAGCCAGATGGAAAGTTTTTACACAAAGCAAGTGGTTTCTCAAAATCTTGTTGGAAAATATAATCACATATTAAACTTCATCTTGAAATCTCTCAACAATCCAAAAGTCAAGGCCAGAACTTTAGCTATCAAAAATTTAACCTTTTTAATTGAAAAAGAACCGGAGATGGCTTCCGATTCCAGGTTATTAAACATGATTTTACAAAAGCTGGATGAGCCTTATGCTAGTATCCTAGAAAATGTTTTGGACCTTTTGAAATCAATTTTAAAACAAAATCCAGATCGAATCAAAGAGTATCATGACATTATTCTGAAGAAGATATCTGTTCCAAATATTACTGCTAAAAAAAAAATTGTTGCTATGTCAAAATTCATGTTTTTCAATACATCGGAATTAACCATCAAGGCAACTATTATAAGATATCTACTGACTCAAATTGAAAATGAAGATAACCGCATTGTTGACGTGGTTTGTACCACAATTTCAGAAATCCTTTTCTTACGGATAGGAAAAGAAACTCTTGAACTTTTAGACAGCGATACATTGAAGCTTCAAGAGAAAACGTATGAAACAATTCATATTCTGTCTATGGTTTTCTTGATGGGGGAGAATGTATGGGCGCTATTTGAGCGGTTCTTGGCTGAGAAAATAATATTTAAATCTGATTTTAATAAGCATGTCATTGATTATTTGAGAGCGTCTCTGAAAACTATCGTTGATTTTTCTTTTGAGCTTATATCAGATTCAACCAATGGCGAAACCATTATAGAGAATGTTACTGTCCAAGAAATTATGGGTGTTTTGGCGACTTTTGTTAGATGTGATGAACATTTGATAGATCCGGATCAACTTGTATCACTCCAACCATGCATCATCAATGACTATTCTAAAAGCAATGTTTGTTTGTATTCACTAGAAATACTAAACCAATCGTTAAAGCATATTAGTCATGTTAAAAAATCTTTTACAGATTCCTGTAAGGAAGCTATAATGAAAAGACTGACCAAATTTAACTCCAAAGAACTTGATTTTGCAATTCAATGTGTCTGGAAATTATATCTTACTGGTGGTGATACATCTCCTGTAACAAAAGCATGTGTCTCCATTTTGAAGCTGCTTTTGAATACAATCGAAAAAATGCGTAATGACTCAAGTTACAAACCCTCATCATCTATACAGAGGTTGCTCTATCTTATAGGAAATTTTGGAAGGTATTGTGATTTTTCCAGGGATAGAAATATTTTTGAAAATGCTAACGTTGGGCTAACGCACAATGAATCTATCCCTGGGTTTCTATTGAAATATATTCTGTGGTTTTGCACAGAAATATCTGTGAAGAACGCCGCTATTAAAAATGCCTTGAGTATTTGCATTTCTCATCCCAAGTTGTTTTTTTCTAAACCAATTTCAAGTTTAATTGAATCTTCATTTGAATCTAATGATGTTAGAACAGTCAATATACTAGTGGGTTCATTGTTGTCTTTTCTTGAAATTGAGGAGTTAAAAATGATTAACAGAAATGGTCTAGAAGCGAAGAAGTCGACAGTAGTAAAGCTTGATATTGGTATTTTCCATGGAAATTCCTCACAATACGTGAATGATGGTATATGTGCTACTTTGGTTCAAAAGTATTCAAAAAAAATATTGAGTACATGTCTTGCTCAGAATGCTGAAATTTCAATCAATTCTGTAAAATTCTTGAAAATCATTATTGAGTTCGGTTTTTCTAATCCCAAGTTTTGTTTTCCAACTGTTGTGGCTCTAGAATGCTCTCGATCAAATTACATTAAAAACTTGTCATTGGAAATGCACAAGTTCTTATTTGAGAAGTTTGAATCGCTTATCGAATCTACTTATTCAGATGCACTAAAGGCTGCAATGAAGTATTCTTATGGGGTTTTTTCTTTGGGTGAATTGAATTGCTGTGGCAGTTTTTTGGAATCATTTTATGGCATTGTAAAAGCTAGAAATAGTAGAACGAAGCTTGATAGATTTATGCAGTCCGTGCTAAGGATTTTTAATAGTATTAGTTTTCACAAGTTACAGAAACTCAAAAAAGAAGATCTCAAACTTCTGGAATTTCAAGTTCTGTTTCTCTGCATAAATATTAATAAAATGGAGTTCACTTCACAGTATGAGGTGTTGTGTGTGATTTCAACTATTGAGAAGGTGATTGTGTGTGAAGATAGCAACTTTGATGATCAATTCAATTTGATGGTGGACATTTTCGGTGATGACGAGGATGAATATGACAGTAAAATGAAATACGAAACCTTAGGTAAAATTCTATTGGTTCTCAATGGTTTAGTCAAATGTTTGACTACCAATTATTCCATAAGTTCTGATATTTTACTGAAATTTCAGTCAAAATTGGATAAAAAAGAGTTCCGTATTCAAGCTAATAAGCAAGAATCTGTGGATTTTTTTCTTGGGGATATCAAGGCATTGCTTACTGATTCTGAGGTGAAACTACCTTTATTGAGACAGAAGTTGAAAAAATATAAAAGATTTTAGTGTAGTCGGGGAATGGTGGTTGAATTTATAAGTAATTATATACCCTTAACGAAAAAAGTTAAATATTTTTCAAAAACCATGGTTCAAAATCTTCTCTATTGGAGATATAATCACTTATTACAGATCGCTTGATATCATTCAACTTACCCTCTTTACAGAAATCTTTCAGTGACTCCGGCTGGCAAGTATAAAGACCTGGCAATTCATTCAACAATTTAAATGCATTCTGTATCTCGTCGATCTGACTTTGTTCCCAGTTCAAAGTGTTCTCATCTTCTAAATTATTAGTACTATCTCCTGTAGTTTTTATAATATTGAAAATTAGAATGTATTGCGTTAAATCGTGTGTTAAAGATGTAAACCCATCCATTGTCACCTTTAGATGGCTCAAATGTATAATCAAATTGGATAGAAAGAAATAAGAAATTTTATTAATAAATCTCATTTTCAACGTTGAGTCGAACTGTAATTCGTTTAACGCACTTTGCAATACCCCTTCAATAAATAGACAAAGTGTTTCCGCAGTTTTTGTCCTGTCGGATTCACTGAATGTGGAATATTCATTGGCTGGCTGTCTGGATAATATCAAAAGAATACGCTCTTCAATTAAATCAACGAGATCCTTAACCATTATATTGACACCGATTTCAACATCTTGTAAAAATTCATTGAAAGAATGACTAATTAACTGGAGATCCATTTCGTATGATAACGTTTGATAGAAAGAAGTTCTAATAACGGTTGACAAAAAGTATAATTGAACAAATATGTTGTAAAACTCTGGCAGAAAACTCAAATCTATGGAAGTGCCAATATTTCTACTAAAAACGCCTTTCGTTTTCACTTGTGATTCAATGCAGTTATCATAAAGAGCTTCTAAACCTAAGGAAATGTAGCAGGGTCCAATTTTATAAAGCAAAATCTTGAAAAGTTCCAGAACGTTTATACTAACTTGAGTTGGAACCAAATCCACTACTCTTGTTTGTGATTCAACCACAAATTTATAGACTCTTTGAGAAATTTCCAGTGACAAAGCAAATTTCTTTTCTTCTGAAATTGGTTTAGTATCAATCATAACTTCATTGTGTTTAATGTCTTTATCGGTTGTCAATGATGAGAGTTTGTATCTTTCAAACAAGGAGTATTTTTCATTCACTTTGATGAAAGCCGACATTTTTCTCAGTTTACGGGTAGTAGAGATGTAGCTTTTGGAATTTTTCATTCTATCCCTAAGAATACGAGAGTCTGGTACCAAAAAGTCCATTTTGTGTTTTTGGGTTGCTTTGGAAGAGTTTTTCAAACCGTTGGGTATATCCTGCTGCTCAAGTACCTCATATGGATCTTCGTTTGATGAAAGTACCTGTGTTAACTCATCATCCACCTGCTCTTCACTATCCTTAAATTTTTCTATTTTGGTTGTCAATTTTCTTTCTTTCAAAGATTCACGATTGGCATCTTCAAAAGGCTCAATCAAAGCATCAATCATTGACTCTAGATTCTCTTTCTCGATTTTGAAGTATGAATTGTTTTTAACAAATTCATTTAGTAATTGAAAATGTTCACTGCCAAATTCATCTGTCAAGTCTATATCCTTGTCTAACAGAGCCGTATTGATAGAGGGGAATGTATTGTTCAAGACTGCATTTGAAAACAACTGAAGCATTCTTAAGTATGATAGTTTCCCATTAATTTTTGCAGCAGCTAAAGCTAACTTCAGTCTAGGTTGTAAAATCATTTCACGAAGCTTATGTAAAAGCGTCGTTAAAGCCAGCCTTGCATTTTCCTGAAAGATAGTGACAATCGAGTCAATTTCCGAAATAAAAGTTTCCTTTATTTCATCTAGCAAGCTCAGAGACGTTAGATCTAGACTATAATCGGAAACTAAGGGATCCCGTAAATGAGACCAATATTGGTCATCGATCGGTTCCTTAACTTTATTCTGAATCTGAGAAAATATGTGATGGTCATTAACAAAATACTCCACAATATTGATACCATTGTTATAAGCAAATAAAGTTTTAACTATTTGTTGTAAACGTGCAAAATTTTTGGATTGATAATAAGTATTGAAAGATTTCAATTGGTCATTTTCAAACTGAACGGAGAATTTTTCTATTAGCTGATGTGCAGTGACAGCATTGGCTAAATTTTCATTCTTTGATAGTTTAAAGGACAATTCTCTCAACTGCGCCAAACTCTTGGCTGTATCAGTCGAGCTTATATTCTTTGTTTCCGTCAAGAGGTCCAATGGTGGCTCCGAATGAACATAGAAGTTATTGTAGCATTTCATCAAAAATACAATATTGACAGCATTATTTTTAGCATCATTGGCTTTTTTCAGTTTTTCGCCCAATGGTTCTATTTTTGTATTATTCAATTTCTCTACGTTTGTACTCAATTTTGCAAACCTGTTTTTCAATTCGACAGCATCCGATGATTGTCCAATGATGTTTTGATAGTGATCCATTTCTCTTTTGTGAACGGAGTTCTCAAATATGTCCTTTTTTTTATCGCATTCATTAGCCAATATGTATAAATTATTTTGGGCTTCTTTGAGCGTTTTGATATATGGAGCAGGATCAAGATACTGAACCTTGCTGTGGTCCATGTGCAGATATGATTCTTCATTTGCTTCATGGGTTGATTCGGAAACTTGCTTTACGAAATCAATGGGTGAAATTTCCTGTGAAAATGTCTCCAAAGTCACCACATTTTTATTTTCTGGATTTCCCGACATGTTATAAATATCTGACACGT
Organism: Pichia sorboxylosa; assembly: GCA_001599115.1. Taxonomy (NCBI): domain Eukaryota; kingdom Fungi; phylum Ascomycota; class Pichiomycetes; order Pichiales; family Pichiaceae; genus Pichia; species Pichia sorboxylosa. The sequence continues at coordinate 865,398 of BCGC01000003.1, read as the reverse complement.
CCGCTATCCTCTTTCACTTGCCTGCTTTTGGTGTAGAAGTTGAAAAGTAATCAAAACATCAGCCACATAAGCGAACTGTCCACATCTTCAAAACCATCCGTACACCGGAGGCTCAGTTTTAACTACTTTACTTCCTCTTTATATTATTATGTCGAAACATCAGTCGTAGATAACATCCAGAAATAGACAAGAAACTAGTTTTGTATCGTTTCTATATTTTAAAAGTGAAATTATCAAACCAAAATTTTGGAGCTAAATTTGTGGAAAAAAAATGGTCCTGGAGTCATAAAAAAAAGGAATCTTTTTAGAAGTTTGCTATTTTTGCGAGAATTAAATAAGATTCTTGTAGAAGGAAAGTTTCACATTTGGCCAAAGAATAGTGGATAATTTTCTTGAAAAACAGCTTTGAATCTTTATTTAAATGAGGCTTGCTAAAATATTTGGGTTATTTTGCATGGAAAGCGCCGTTGGTGATATATTTCACAACAATCTCAATGTTGCGAGAGAGTAGAAAATCAAACGCGATGACGGAAAGAGTAGCCTTATACGAAGGAGCCATAAATTTAAACAATGTGAAAAAAAACGGCTTCTTTGCTTGAAGGCTTTTTTCCTAACCATGTTGATGTTGTTACTATTGGTTGGCATTGCTACAGTCTTTTATCTGTTCTACTCACATTTGATTTTGAGATTGAGAGATATAGATCCCGTATTATTGAATTATCAGTCATCAATCTCAGATACAAGAAATCCAAACGAGTCTGCCGTTTATAGATCCGTTGATTCCCCACACGGTGTTAATGTCACCAGAGGATTGAACTTAAGAAGCGGATACAAGATCAGAGACGGGTGCTTGAAAGATATTTGGGATCATGCACTAAGAATTGAAGACGGTGGTAGAACAGCGATAGCCGACTTGATGTTACCTAATGGAAAAAATCTGTCGATTGGGCAAGTGAATGCTATTATTCATTTGGTGAGTAACAAAATAAAAGATATCACAAAGCTTGGGAAAGTAGGTGTATACGGAGATTTTTACAAAACTCCAGAATTACTGTTTGTGGTGTTGGCGTGTTTTTTCATAAATGATTTTACAGTTGTGGTGTTTGATAGCAAGGAAGACCTAGATTTTGTAATTGACTCAATGGACACCATTTTCACCGATGCCGCAATTAGCGTTGGTGATAAATTTAAGAATGTTGTTTCAATCAACTTTGATGATGTGGATAATGATAAAACCCAATTCACCCAAAGCATTACAATTCCAAGCGATATAGAGGCTACAACTGCCTACGAATACGACCAGATGTCAGATTTTTTGAAGGTAAACAATCAGCCTTATTCATTGGTTCAAAACAGAAAGGAGATTCTGTTTTATCAGCTGAACTTTGTGTCATCGATTGCTTCCAAGTTGAGATCCATACCTATAGCTAGTGCATGGAACGTCAACGATACCCTTTTAATTTCCTACACAAAAACGAAGAACTCCAAAAACAATATTATTTTTCATCTACTTTGCGGGTTTTTTTCACACACTGGGATAATTCAACTGGTGAACCCTGCTCGTCTCAACTCATTAGCAGACTTGTCCAAGAATAAACCCACAGTGATGTGTACAGACTCACACATTTTGAAAGTGTTGTGCGGCAACACTAAGAAAACTTTCTTACAAAGCGTCATTTTACAAAGATCAGAATATTTCAATTCATTGGGATTCACCAACTCTTTTGGGCGACTCGATAAAACTATAAAACTAAAAACCATTTTTTCTGCCCAATTATCACCGCAAGTTTCGGCATACGTGGCCAACTTTTGTAAATCTGTGATGGGATGCCGAATTGTGAGAGAGGTTTACACCAGCTTTGCTATTGGCCCTATTATGAAGACCAACTTTTACGATTTCAGGCTAGTTCACAAAAAAAATCTTGTGCTTCTAGGTGTCCCAGCCAATTGTGTCGAGCTAAAGACTTCTCACAAACAGGATACCGAAGATATCGGACTTCTACAAGTCCGTGGTATGTCGGTGGGAAAAATCGCAGGCCTTCGCTTGTCTGAAGAGGACCAACACTGGTTGTCTACTGACATTCACGGATCGTTTGCCCGAGACGGCTGCTTTTATGGTATTCCATAAGGTGGTTTATAGCTAAACTTTGTATAATATACACATAAAACCTTACAAATAACCGTTGGCTAAGTTTAGACGACGATCCGTTTCTGGGCTGCAAAATGATCTGCCAAACTCCGATGGATTGAGCTGCAAGGTAGCGCGATTGCTTTAAGCGAATTAATAATATTGAGAAGGAAGCACGGGAAAATATTTTGATGTTCGGCCCAAACACACTTATATAGGCTGCCAAGCAATTAGCTGAAAACGACAGACACAACAGGGCCTTGTTCAACATCCAAACACAAACTTATGACGGATCAGCAGCGCCCGCTGATAGAGATCCCCGATTTCACCGATAATTTGGGATCTGGGATGTCGGATGCCACATATAGTGAAACTGCTCATAATGATGTAAACAATGAGCACACTAAAGAAAATGTTAATGCCAGCCAACACTATGCGAATACCGGAGGTCAGAAACCATTCATTCAAATACCAACCATTGACAACATGTACCTAGAACCCAAAACACCTGTAAATGATAATCATGCGGCGTTTGATCTGGATTTGATTGAACAACAATCTGGGACGTATAAGGGCGTAGATGAAGGACTTGTTTTCAATTCAGGATTCGCCAAGTCCTTCGACAGCAAATCCAATGTTCTTAAAAGAGATGATGATACTGGAAAATTGGAACAGAATGAAAATCAAAAACATACTCCAGAAGATAACTATGGCAAATTGAATCCAAATTTTAAGATTGGCCAAAGCGGATCAACAGAAATGCAAACACAACTGGACACCTCTCAATATATCAGTGAACTCCCGGGAAAGAAAGACACAGTTTCAAATAAAAACCACGCCCCCAATTATACGCTTAATATTGTTGTGAGACAATTCACTAAATATGCGGAAAGGAAATTGAACCTTTGTCTGAATAGCTCTCCACTAGAAGAAGAGCCCAATGTCGTAGACATACTATCTGAAGGCGTTGATCCCATGTTTGATCGAATAATCACTTCTTTAGGGTATATTGCGAGACAAACACCCAAAAGGGTCACAGATGCGGTTATGCACTGGAGACGGGGGAAGTCAGAATTGAAAGAAATGGCAAGAGCCATTCTAGAAAAAGACATACAAACATACCAATCTTCTATGAATAGTGGAAAATCAACTTCAACCTCCAAAGTAGGTCATATATATCACAGAAAATCAACATCTATTCGTTCAAGAGGCTCCATTTCGACAAGTGAGAATTCTCCTGTCATGACAACCAACATAGAAAAACCACTAAAGAAATTAGAGGATCAAGTGCGCAAATCAGAAATAACATACACACAGGCTGACCGTCAGTTTACCATCAGTACATTTATTCTATGGAGAGTCTTGATTGAAGTGATAAAACAAACGCCCTCCTCTACGTTAATGGAAGATACTGGCTTAGAAGAAATAATGTACAACTATTTGAAAAGTATAGACCCATATCTCGTTAGCCACTCTTTGATTCATTCTGCAAATTGGAATCTTCTGTCGGAATTGATTGGTTACATGTCCGAAAAATCCTTTTTGAGTGTTAGTGATCGCTTTATTGCTGATTTGGAAAAGTTCCCAACTGGTTTCACAACTGGTGAGACGTTTTCTGACGCAAGCCTTAATTTACTAATTCATGGAATGAGATATTTACAATTATCAAATGCCTCCTTAGAAAGATTTGAGGAAAGTGCAGATTTCATTAAAAGTTTGGCAAAATTCTTTTACAGATGTGAGAATGAAAATATATTCATATCCTATTGTGATGTCATAAATCAACTACTTCTATCACTGGCGGGTACTCTTACTGCCGAAGTTAATCATCCTACATGGGTTGATGCAATCAAAATTGTGTATGAAAAAAGCATGGCAATTGCTAACTCAAATATGCCTAAATACTGGAGCATTTCGATTACTTTATCGGTAACTGCTTTATCAGTTGCTCCCAAAGAAATGTTTGAAAGTAAATGGAAAAGTCTGGTTGATTTGATAACAAGAAGGTTGAGACCAAAAGTAAATGCATCCGAGAAATTGATTATTTTGACATGTATTAGTCGATTAACCTGGGCCTACCTTTACAGATATTCCGATACCTTGAATTCAAAAACCAGAACCATGGAATCAATGGCCAACTTGTTATTTGTGAACATATCTAAAAAACAACAATGGCTTACAGAGGATGCACTACTGATTCAGACCGTTGTACAATTTTTTCGTGCAATGGCATATTCTCAATTGTATTTTACCTTGGAGAATATTTTTATTCCCCTTATCAAATCAGCTTATAATCCTGCAAACTTTGAGATTTTGAGTCATGAAAAGATGATTTTGTGCATCAGGTCATATTGTTGTATTTTATCTGATTATCAGAGGCATGAAAGACCGCCATTTCCTACAGATGATGTCATACAAAATTCCCTTGATCCACTAGAATTTAGTAATGTCAATGCAGAAAACGTTTTTGAGAATGACCAGTCTTATTTACTGGTTCATGAAGAGATTTCATCTATTTTTCAAAGAGTAATGTTTTTCTTAGAAGGAATTTGCGGATGTAAAACGTTAGAACATCAATCAAGTCAAAGCCAAAATGTCATTACACCATTATCTGCTACAAGTTCTTCAAGCTTTCATCAAAAATTTTCAAGCCTTTCATATTTTCATCCCACCGAGGACCCTTCCTACAAGAACAATGAGCTGTTCACCACAGTCATAACCTCAATATCATGGTGTGCAAGCTCATCAAACTCTGCGCAATATAGAAAAATAATTGAGCTTTTAATAAAAAACTGTATTCACGAAAATGACACCACCGCACAGTTCTGCATTGATGCTTTGAAGATTTTGATTTGCAAGAAAAACCAATCAATAATTACCACTACCTTTGCCACAATCGCGTTTTGTTTAGATGAAAAGGTGTCTAACCAACTTGACCATGAATATCTATCGTCTAATGATTATATCCGATTATTGGAAGTGTACCTGGAAGTTTTACAGTCATGGCTGGAGTCACTGACTGAAACAGAAGAGCAGGAAACGGACGAAAAAGCCAACACTATGTATAACGTGAATCATGGATTTTTTCAAGAAGAAATCAAAGAAGCTAAGAAGTTTGCCGTATTAGAACTGAAAAACATGGCTACATTGATTGATGATGTTGAAGGTAACGGTTTATTTTTCTTATTCAGTCACGATTTCAGAGTTAGATTCATAGGTTGTCAGATTTTACGTCTGGTAACTCAATTTGATGAAGCTATATATTATCTGTCCACAGATGACTTGGAATCAAAAAAAGGCCATAATAGGTTACCTTCGAAGTTTGCAGCTGAGACTGGTACCAGAATTATCGAGGTTTTAGGCTCATTGGATTTTACTGAACTTGCCAAATCTAAGAAACATTTACTAAGTGAGGCAGAATTGAAAAGGTACAATAAATATGTCAATAATGAAAAAAATAATTCTATTATTAGATTAGCTGAAAGTAGTCACGGTGTGGATGCAGCATTATGGTTCAAGATTTTTGAAGGTATTTTGGAAACTTTGGTGAAAACATGTCCAATTCAGATTGCAATTGCTAGATCTCATAGTTGTATTAGACTAGTTCAATTTTATGATCAAATTGTAAGAATAAACAACGAAGGAGCTAGTAGAAATGATAATGACATTATATGGGATTATATGCTTTACCTCAAAGTAGCATGTTCTTCCTTAACATCTACCAGTGAACAAAGAATGCACATACCTGATCTAAAGTTGACAAACCAGTCATCAACATCTTCAATTTATTCACCATTAACCAAAAGTCATTCTAGGAAGAAATCACAGCAATTATTTACCGTCCAACATCAAAAAATCACAAGTGCCAAGTCAATTTTCAGAATGACAGTTCCATTACTAGTGACATCCAATAACAGGCTAAAGGATGCCATTGTTGATGGTTTGAGCTGCATGAATGTCAACATTTTCAAGACATTTATTCAAAGCATTGAATCATACATTGAGAAATGGGAACCTCAAAATAAAGCTGGATTCTCTAGCGATATGATTTTGAAGCAAGAAATTTGCTGCATTTTGAGTAAGGTCATTACGAAGTTCTCTAAAGCTGAGGAATCATATTTTGATGATATTGTTACTTCCACATTGGTATCACTATTGTCTAATCTTCTGAAAATCTTGACAGGATCGCAAACACAGCTTAACTTTAGATATCAAAGACTCAGAAACTACTTCTGTAATATTCTTGAGATTTTACAAAAGGATTTATTAAAATGTGACGAATCTCAAAAATGGTTTAGTTTTGATTTTAGAAAAAAGAGTTTTGAATTTATGATTGAATGGACTGGTTATGGACAGACTCTACCATTATTTGTTGATAGGTACAATTTTATGAGAAGAGCCATAGCACTTGAAAGTGAGGCATTAAACCTCCAAGCATCACTGGAACTAAAAAAACATCAACTTCAATTGAGTTCAATTAGTTGTATTTCAGTTTTGTGTGGCAGCCCAATAACAGAAAATGAAGATAGTTTTGATCTGGATAGATTGTTGAATTGGCTGGATTCATTGTTTAGAACCTATAATGAAAAGATAAGTGGTTTAGCCCGCAATGCCCTACTTGATGTTTTATTGATTAATGGAAATGTTGATAGTATTTTTAGTTCAATTGTCAGAAAATGTTATACTCATGATTCTGCATTGGGTAACTATTTTATTACATTGACTGATGCTTTAATACAAGGAATAGATATTGATTACCAACCATATCTACCACTATCGTTAGCATTATTTTCATCAGGATCAGATACATATAACGTTAGATCTTCTGCTGCTAAACTTCTTGAGTTCACTGAAAAAAAGTTTTTTGATACATCAGCAATTTCTAATTATGTTGACGGTATATGTTGCAGATCTAGAATAATATACAAAAGATCTTTATTTCAACTATCTTCATATTTTGCTAATAATCACCCAGAGGAAAAGTTCAAGATGATATCAGAACTGACCCTGATGTTCAATTTAGCTGGATCAGGACCAAGAAGAGATCTAGTAGCAGTTTCATTACCATGGGTCCAAGCGGTTGAATTAAACATTGATGCCGAATCACCTGATAGAGACGGCTGCTTGGTTGTTTTATCGAACTTTTTTGATATAACAATGAAATACAACCACAAGATTCAAAATGAAATTGAAGCCTTATGGGTTGCTTTAGGAACTGATACCACAGGAGAGGGTGTGAAGACAATATACAATTATATTATTGCAAATTCCTTGTCATTAAAAAACTTGGCATTTATTGATTGTGCAAGACAAGTTATTGTATCTTTATCATCCATCCAAGGTCAATTTAACATAGTTGACACTCTCATATCAACATTAGAACCTAAATCAATGATACCAGTTGAACCAGAAGTTAACAAAATTTTAATATCAGAGATTGAAAAGCAAGAGTTTCCAGGAATTCCATACGTTGCAAAACTATCCAAATCGATTCAAAAAAATTCACTCACTAATATTCCCGCTTTTTCTCAATGTGAATTATCCATCATATTTTTAGCTGATCTAATTCTGATTCCGAATGAAAATATTAAGGACAATCTACCGTTGTTATTACACTTATCAATTGCATTATTAGACCATCAATTGTTTGTTGTTCAAGATCAAGCAGCTGCTTTAATCATTCATTTAATACACGAGTATGGAGATGCCAATAGTGAACTTGCTATTAAACTAGTTAACCTACTAAGATCGTCGGACTACTTCAAAAAGCTATGGATTTATAACGATCTATCAACGCCTTCTAAAAGTGCAGCAACTAGTAATGCAACCAAGAATAATAATGGCAGAGTGCCTGATATAATGGATACACTGATAAGAGATTTGTTGAAAATATTTGAGAACAAAATTGTAAGTATTCAAAAGGATTGGTCAATTACAGCTATTCATTGGGCAACAACATGTAAAGTCATGCATATTGCTTCAAGGTCATTTCAGATCTTTAGATGTTTAATATCATTTTTGGACCAAAGTATGTTGAGAGATATGCTATCATGCTTAACCAACACCATCTCAGATGAAAACCCACAAATCCAGGGTTTTTCAATGCAAATATTGATGACATTAAATGCAATCACGTCCGAATTATACAGTGAACAATTAATTGCATTTCCACAATTATTTTGGTCGTCAGTAGCGTCATTGACCACCATACATGAAAATGAATTTATTGAAGTACTGTCCACGTTGACTAAATTTATTTCTAAGATAGATTTTAATTCGATTGACACAGTTAACTGTTTAAGTGCTATCTTCCCAACGAATTGGGAAGGTAAATTTGAAGGATTACAAAAGATGATTATGATTGGATTAAGATCATCAAATTCTTATGAACCGACACTGAAGCTGATGAACAAATTGAACAAGTTGGATAACAGCAAAATAATTGGTGAAGGAAAACATAGAGTTTTATTGATTTTGTTGTCTAATATAGCGAGATTTTTACACGCTTTTACTACAAAAAGATTCAATGATGATATTATAAATGCTGCTAACTTGCTGGGTTCCATGGCAGACAAAAATGAAATTGTCGGGTTGTCAAGAATCCTCGAGTCACTAATTAAGAGACGATTCAGAAACAAGGAAGATTTCATTAGTCAAATCATCAATGTTTTGAAAAGATACTTTTTCCCTGAATATTCATCAGAGACTTTAGTTTTCTTGTTGGGATTATTATTGAATAAGATTAGCTGGATTAAAATTGAGATAATGGATCTACTAAAGCATGTATTCAGAGTCATAGATTTGAGCAGTGAAGAGTTCAATGGGTTAGGTGCTGATTTATTATCGCCATTGTTGAGACTATTATTGACTGACTATGTTGATCAAGCATTAGAAGTTTTGGATGAAGCGTCAACTATATCTGCATCACCGTTTGATAAATACTATTTGATGATGTCGGCTGGAGATTTGAGTGGAAAGAAGGAGTTTGATAAGATTGTGACGTTGTTTGGAATACCCGAGGAAAGTGGCTGGGCAGTACCTATGATAAGTGTTAGTCAAGGAATTACACGAAATAATATTCATTCCGTTTATTCAACATGTGTGAAGACCGTTGAGAACGAACTAAGTGAGGAAAACCTGGTGGGTAATAGTATTAATAATAATGAACTGTATGTTGAATATAACCCTCTATCAGTTGAGCTACAGAACCAGATCAATAAGCAGCATTTTCAACAGCAAGAAAACATAATTATCAATGAGAATAAATCAGTCAACAATAAGGATTCGTTAACTAATATGTTAGCTCAACTAGATACATTGGACACATTTTTTACCAAGGATAGTAATAACAAAGATATAATTAAAGATGACAATAAAGAAGGGAAACATAAACACAATAGTTCAATTGAGACAGAGAGTACCATAAATACAATGAACACCAATAACGAGGTTGATAGTGAATGGAATTACGAGTTTGATTTATCTGCATCSCCGAGAATGGGAGGCTCGACTTCCTTCAAGACATTATTAGCTGATGTTGAGACACCGAGAAGTGAGAGATTGTTATCTCCAAGATTCCATCCAAACACGGGTTTAGGCATCGGATCTATAAATAGTCCAATCATCGAGCCTCTAAGATTAGCTCGAGACATTAGTCGAGAGACCATTGAAAACGAATCACCGGAATCTAATTTGAACTCCGGCTCCCATAATAGTACGATCAATCTTGGTAATGTCACACCGGTTCACAATTTTGGATTTGATATTTTGAGACAGAGAAGAAAATCTGGTAGCAGTCCTATAACTCCGAGAAATAATCCAAGATCACCAAGACACGTCAATTACAATTATGCTTATAACAGCTTGAGTTCGCCGTATTCAAAAAATAAGTTCAGATATAGTAGTTCCAGGAAAAAAAACGAACACAGAGAATAACCTCATATCATGTACTATTAATGTATAATTGTTTAGTAAGTAATGATAATGAAAAGAGCGGCCGAGCCGCGGAAATGAAGGCTCGTCACATCCAATGATTTGCTATGAGGTGTCACAATCGATTTCCCGGTCATCCAATGTGGATCCATGTATGCTGGGAGGAGGGGGAAAACGCTGGGTGGCATGAAAAAAGCAATGCTTTACATTAATCGCTTCCCAGAAATATACGTTCAAGCTCGGCACGGAAATATAGATAGTATATACAGGTACATTCGCCTTTCTCAGCAAGAATGTCAAACAGCCAGCATTTGCTTTTTTGTTGTTGTGCTTGTTGTGCTTGTTGTGCAAGTGTGGTTTTCACCACAGTTTTTGCGCAAATCCGGACTTGTCAGTACGTGAGAAAAAAAGCACTGCAGAGGAAAGATCGGGGTCGGCCACGAAACGTACGCGTGGCGAAACAATCGATGGCGGGCCCTCCAAGACCAGATCCGCAGTGAAGACTATTTGTCCTGCAGAATCATCTTTCACGGGGCAGAATTGCCAGGTGAGGGCGCGGAAATCCACCTGGTAGCCCTCCACTTGGGGCCGCGACAACCTGCGATGCACGGCGCTGTTTTCGAGCTGGGCTGGATTGGAGGGAAGGAGCTGATGTTCTTTCAATGAAGAGTTGGCTGAAAGACGGCGCGAGAGGGCTGCAACAGTTGCCGGAGGGAGCTGCTGGGAGGACTGCACTGGTATCAGCTGTCGAGATCTGGTGGGTACAAAGAGAGGGGTGTCTGTGGCGTAGCAATACAGAGGAGGGGCGAGAATCAGCAGAGGAAGCGGATATAGACGCATGTTGGTGAATGAATGTAGTTTGTAGTACAGAAGGTGGACTGCGGAGAAAAAGAAGGAGACAAGAAAAAATGCGACAAACACCAACCAACCCGTGTCGCATGTCACTACCTTTACACACGTACAGTGGCTACAGTAATACGTTATAACCGCATAAAATGTAGCAAATACAAAGAGGAAGAGAGCATCTTGCGGGTCTCAATGCAGCCTCTCCATGCCATTATGGCGTGAATTTTTCTGTAAAATTTGAAAATTTATAAACATTAAACAAATGAAACCTAATGTGAGTGGAATCTGTAGCTACTACATCATGATGCATAACCCGTTGATCAAACAATGTTATATTTATTTGTTGTTAACGTTCATCTTTCTCTTACCACCTGGAGTGATGGCAGCGTTGACGAATCTTCTGGTGTAAAGGATTCTCTTGTAAGCTCTACCCTTTGGGACTCTTGGCTTTTCAGTTTTTTCAACTTTTGGGGTTTGGGACTTAACTTTACCTGCTCTGGCAAGGGAACCGTGAACTTTAGCCTAGGGGAAAAAAATATGGAAATCAAGTTGTATCATGTTAGTATTGCGTTCTATGTCTGGCACCAGGGCACCTGATGTCTTGATAACGGAACCATCGGCATGATAACCACAGTATTCCGTCATGTTGGTGCTATAGGTAGCGCCTTCGTTGTACGTACCATTTTGGATAGTTAGTATTGGATGTCAGACGAGAGTAAGAAGTTCTAGAGTACAAATTTCGATATAAAGAATGGAGTAGAGAGAGGAACGCGGAAAATCCTGAACCATGAAAAAAAAGATGAAATCCAAGGGCACCAGCCCTCAGCCCACACACGTGCCAATCACGTGCCAACGACAAGCGTTATAATTGTGATGGCAATCACGAGCGCAGCCACAAAACCGCCTGCGAGCAGAGTCTCCAGAAGAGAAAAGTAGCTCGCGCCCTGGGTTTGGGCGATGCGGAGCCACCCTAGTGCAACAACTGCGGCGGCGGCCAGAGCTGCCACCGCCCGGATCGTGCGGTGGCTCACCAACAAACCGTAGATAAGAATGCTGAGCGACGTCCGAACATACGCCAATCCAGTTCTTTCAACAGCAAGAAAGTCTCTGGAATCATTTCCGGTAACCTTCATTGCTGCTGTTCCAACCTATCTAGGATTTGGGCTGCCACCTGAGGAGCAGATTGCACCACATGTGGTGCAACACACTGCAACGGCTGTAGAAACAAGGCGCGGAGTGTATCTGTCTCCGCAGGGTCTCTGATAATACCTGGCCGCACGATAACGGTGCGCAGGTTCTCTTGGGCCATTAATGCCTCCTCGGCTGCGCGCTTGGACTCGATGTATTTAGGCGGGCCACGCAGCGCTGAGACATAGGCCAGAGTTCCCACTCCGTGAGCTGCGCATTGCTGCCCGAGCATCACTGCGCTCTGGAAATTGTGAGCCGCGTATGATTTAGGTGTGGTGGGCGGGGCGGCCCCCGGTGTCTTTTTCATCGGATTAGCCGTGTTCTGCGTAAACGCTGCCACCAACTCGCATGGTCCGCGTGCCGCCACCGCCGCCTTGTAGATATCGTTTTCAAAAAATGTCCCCACAGAATGCACCGCCCAGTCCGAGCGCTGCAGCTGCGTAGCGTAAGTTGGCGGGTGGAAAAGATCTCCACGCGTCCATTCTACATTTGCCACCCATGGTTCAACACTGGCCGGCGCAACACCACGACTAGACACTGATATCACATGATGGCCCCGAGAAACCGCTTCTTTGCAAATCGCCTTTCCTAAGAATCCTGTACCACCAAACACGGCAATTGTCTTCATGAGGATATGTCGGTGGTGCTATCAGACCTGATCTTTTGTAGCACCTAGTAGCTCCGTAACAGTGTTGCTTGTATGCGTTCACGCTACATCTTCATTTTTGGATAGATCAAAGTTACCCGGCCAAGACCATGGAGGGCACGCGCATTTTTTTTTCCGCGAGCGCCACTGCCGACTCTCTCTCTCTCATAAAACTTTTCAGCTTTTCTCTTTTTGACTTGAACGAACCTTGAAAATCCCTGCTCGATATACAAAATGGTATGTGTTAAGCGTCCGCTAGGCTGTTGTCTGACTAGAAAAGAGAAACTTTATGTGTGATATTGTAGAACTATGGTATACAGACCCACCATATGATGGTCAAGTTGGCGTGGTGGAAAATTCAACGTGTTTGTTAGTTTTCAATGGAAATGGTGCCAACAAGAAGACATAGTTCACCACCAGTTAGTAAATTGGCATTTAGGAAGTTGATCCCTTTAGTTTAGCATTAATAATGACAACTTGGTGCAAGTGAAACCATGCACACATATTAATTATACGCCAAATTTCTCAATATACTTTGTTTTCCAATATTTCCGCATAGTCTCATCACATCTATCATGTCTTCATCGAATCCCACATTAACGTTTAATTCGATCAAATACTAACATGGACAAATTTCTAATAACTACAATTTATTACAGGATTCTAAAACCCCAGTCACTTTAGCTAAGGTTATCAAGGTTCTCGGTAGAACCGGTTCCAGAGGTGATGTCACCCAAGTCAGAGTTGAATTCTTAGATGATACTTCCAGATCAATTGTCAGAAATGTCAAGGGTCCTGTCAGAGAAAACGACATCTTATGCTTAATGGAATCCGAAAGAGAAGCAAGAAGATTAAGATAAATTTCTACATTTGTTGTCTTTCTTACCAATTTCTATTCTAATTATGTCATTTATACTTTTATATTGATTGATATACTCTCATTATAAACCAACTTTTACAGTTAGCTTATCTAGTATTGGATTGACAGTACATGAATACATGGGGGGCTATTTTTTCGCAGTCACAGTCGACCAAAAAGGAAATATAACCCTCGCACCCTTACCAAAAATTATCTTATCAGTAATTTTTCTTGTTTACAGATTTCTATATAAACTATTTATTTGAGAAAGCTACCCATCATATTTTGAAGTAAATTAGTAGGCTTTTGAATGAGAGAATAGTCGTAGTACACGATTCCGACTTGATTGAATCTATCATATAATTGATACTCTGGGTACTTTTCTTTCAATGACTTGGTAAACTTTTGCATCAAAATCTTATATGTGTCAACATTAGAGTTGGATTTCAAACAATTGATTAGTAGTTGCAAGAAGATCAATAATTGTAAACCTTCGTCCTCAAACACATATACACCATCAATCAATTCGTATCGAACCGATTGTTCTTCCTCTGTAAACATAGTTATCAACCTGCTTAATGCAAGCTCTGCAAATTTCAGATTCTTAATCAGAATGAATGGTAATAAGACTCTCGTGAAACAAACTTCAATCCCAACACCATTTTTATCAGATAACCAGTTATTGAATTCTATGCTCAAGATCTTATCTAAGCATGTTAAATCATTGGTCAAATATAACAAGCTCAAACCTTGATTCAAACTATTCAGATTATTACAGCCGTTAATGAGTTTCTCCCCAAATAATTTATTGACCACTGCCAAACCGACGTCATTTCCAACCAATGCGTAGATAAATTTATTGGTGATCTTGGTTAAATTCAGCAGATTCAAATTATCATCTGGAAACATTTTGATTAGATTAACGATTTTACTCAAATCTTCCTTAACAAATTGCTCTTTGTTTTTCTTTTCAATCTCAAATATATCAATCATATATTCGTACAAATCACTTGTCTCTTCCCATCTTTTGTTTTCAATCAATATCATACACCCTTTGTATAGCAAAGTTACACTGATTTCGTAATTTTTAGAGTGCACATATCTGTTAATGACGGATCTTAGTGTTTGTAAAGCTTCGTAATAGGAACCATGGTTTATACGTTCCTCAAATCTGCTCAAAGTCTTGCTCAGCTTTGCTTCAATTGACATCTTCTCCTTGTCAAATATATCAAAGGAAAATAACAAGCTGGCCAAGCTTTACTCCATCAATCATGCATCGTTTAGGCCCATACACTCTCTCTTTCGCTCATAATACGCGTTACCTAAATAAATGTTACAAGTTTCCCTAAAAGATAAATACGCATTTTTTTTTTAAAGAAAGTAGTGTGTCTTGTTAAATTACCCTTTGCTCTGTAATCATTGTGGGAGGGGGGCTGTTTTATTTGAAAATGAAAGAGTTGAATAGTTTAGTAACACCACAGCAGAAAAAATTGAATCAAAGATTGAGAAGGTTGGAGAATGATGATTTAAAAATCGATTTAACGAGTACAGCAAGTACAACGATTGAACCACCGAAAAATAAAACATATAAAACAAGAGTTTCCATCGGAGGAGGAATTTTAAATAGCTTAGCACTACAAACAAATAGTTTCCAAGATAAAAGCATGAAAGTGAAACGGTCAAAAAAGGGAGTGTTTATAGCGACCGAACAAAATACGTTGGATAAAATGCTACTAACAGAAAAAATTCACGGTGAAGCAGATGATGAAACAGATTCATTGATGAATGAATTCAAGATGGATACGGACCAGAATTCGAGTACGACAATTGATAAGTACATTGAAAATTATAAAAAGAGAAGCAATAAGGTAGCTAACCTAGATAACGGAAATTTTTTTGACGAGGATAAGACCCAGAAATTCATCGATCAACATATAAATAAGAGAACCGACACTATGGATAACGATATCAAGGAGTTTCAAAAAAGGTCAGCACAAAAAGGTAAACAAGAAGACGGATTGTTTTCTTTGCTTGATAGCAAGGATCGATACAATGAAGTGAAATCTCGATTTGAAACTGCAAAGCCATATATACGGCCTGATATAATCCGGTCCAAAAACGACATTAAAAAGTTGATCCAGGACAATAAAAGCTATCTAATTGCCATTCTTCAGGGCTCGATACCTTCTGCATTTTTGAAGTTGGCCAAACAGTATCAAAAGGGATCCAACAAATTACATATAAGTGCAACCGAGATCTTGGCATTACCCAAAAAGAGCTACTACGGATACATTGGGGCAATTCGGGGCTATCATATTGGAAAATGGATAGAAAATGAAGCCGAAATACACACCACTTTGAGCAGTATGAAAAAAAGCAGCAAGGTTTTGCAGTTTTGGGGGATTTCTAACTTTTGCCAATACGTGTTAGGACCGGAACTGATTGCGAAAATAATGTTGAAAAACGCCGAAATGAACAAATTGGAGTTGATCTATAAAGAAATGGAGGAAACCAATGAGTACGGGATGGTCGTCACTGATAAGCTGGAAATTCAGGGTAAGGACGAACTCGATTACGAATTGCTATCAGATTATAATTCCGACTCGGACGATGGTAATGTTGAACACAGAACCCCTTCCATTACTGAAACCCGTACCAAATTGACAGCAAACCCTAACTTACTATCAGCAGCTCGTAGCTCGTTTGAAGAGCAGAAATCTCACACCGTTTCAACATCCAAACCCTCTGGCACGCGAACTCTACTTGATTTGGATGACGATCCAGCCGACTCTTTGGATGATATTTTTGGGTAGTAGGAGATACTTACTACTAATTTGATGCAAAAATCAGACACCAGAGCTCAATACCGAGTCTCGTAAATCAATATTGTACTTAAGTCAACCATTACAAGCTGGAGTGGCAAATCTTTTTCCCATTTGGGATGTTCGCTGCTGGAAAAATCAAATTTTTCAGCTGGCCACCTCGCTTCATCAACAGTTATAAGCTTAATCTCCTTAGATGGTGTCAAGTAAGAAAGAATTCCAGCCCACCAAGATGTCTGGATTCCCAAGAACGTGTTACAAGTGTGGAACAACTGGTCACAAAGCTGAAGACTGTGACCAAGCTGATAAATTATGCTACAACTGTAAACAACCAAACCACGAATCGAAGGACTGTCCTTTACCAAAACAAGTTTCTGAAAAGCAATGCTACAACTGTAAAGAAATCGGTCACTTACAAACTGAATGTCCTCAACCATCCAACAGAACCGCCTCCAAGTGTTACACCTGCGGTAAGTTTGGTCACATGTCCAAGGATTGCTTCAGTGCTGGAAGCAGAGGCTCCAAGTTATCCTGTTACAGATGCGGAGGCGCTAACCACTATGCCAAGGATTGTCAAGCATCCGGTCCTAAATGCTACAACTGTAACCTCACCGGTCACCTCTCTAAAGACTGTCCAACTGATTCTGGTTCTCATGGTGGAAGTAAAGTGTGTTACAACTGTAATGAAACTGGCCACATTTCTAGAGAATGCCCAGCCAACTAAGTTTGAACTCAAGCCTAGTGCATTCCTTGCGATGAGCATAAGATAAGTTCCATTTTTTCCCAAAATGTTTTTAACTTGATTTATGTAAATATATATATCTTCATCTTTTGTTTTACGTGAAAGAAGTTAGTCAGGGAGTCTTTGAAAAAGAAAAAAAGACTACTATCCATGCATGCACGTATTAGTACAAACACATTTGCGCTGGTCAATGTTATATATATAACTTTGAGACATCAAACGAAACTATACTCTAGCACTTATAGATCTATATATTTACTTATGTTTACTATTATGATAAGAAGTGGTGGGCTGAAGAAAGGTATGAGACTTATATTGCATGCATGCATGCTTATGTAAGCTTATATCTCGATTATAGTTGAATAGTGCTGCAAGCTGAGATGGAAAATCTATTCAATAGATGTGATGGATCTTCTTCTAATGTAAATTCTTATAAATGGCATCCCCCATTAAACATACATCTTTCATTTCCTTGAAATCATGAACCCGGACGATATCGGAACCAAATCCAATTCCAGCTGTTATGGATGCACTGGTACCATTGATTCTTTCGGCTGCTGTTTCCTTTCCAGTGATTGTTCCTATAAACTTCTTTCTTGATGGTCCCAAAAGGACAGGCATATAATCGAAACTTATGAATTCCCCGCTCTCAAGATTCAACTGCTTGTATTTTTTGAAGAAGGGTAAATTCCTGATTATACTCAAGTTTTCATTCAAGTTCTTGGCAAAACCCAAACCTGGATCTAGAATAATTTGCCATCTTTTAATACCCTTGGCATACATCTTAGATAAAAGTACTGACAACTCTTTACCGACTTCAGTGGCGGTGTGATCTTCTGCACATTTCCTTTTATTAAAAACCTTGAGCTGCTTATCCTCTGTTGCACTATAATCAGTTAACGTATTCATAGTTGAAATGTCGCCACGGGTATGATTTACAATATATGGTACGTTATATTTACTAATAACATCATACATCTTTTCATCAAATTTACCCGCACTAATGTCATTGATTATATCAGCTCCTAGTTTGATGGATTCTTCTGCAACCTCAGATCTGTAAGTATCAACACTGATGATTATCGATTCTCCGTATTTCTTTTTTATTTCCTTTATGATCGGTAAAACCCTTGACAATTCTTCTTCTAAAGTTGGTTGCAAAGAGTTTGGTCTAGTGGAACAACCACCAATGTCTATTATATCAACGTTATTGGCATACATTTCGTCAACTTTGAGCATGGTTTTCTGAATCAAGAGATTGTCCTCGCTTCCATCACTGAAAGAGTCTGGTGTAATATTCAATATTGCCATTAGTTGAGTAGGTGTCTTCTGATGCACCAAATCGTATTCCAGATACCTAAATTTCAAATCATTTTTCATCAAGTTTTCATCAAGCATAGGAAATCGTGTTGGCAAAGGGATCAACGAGATCAGATCGCTTGACTCTTGCAAATCACGGTTAATAACAGTTTCTTCCATTAACTGCTTCAAATGGCTATGTATTGTTTCTGCGGTTACCGGATGAATAAAGTCGGGGGATAATAGCTCGCATAATGGAACAAGAACAAATGACCTCTCGATCATCCTGATATGAGGAATATTCAAAGTTTCGGTATTGACAATAAGAGTATCGTACAATATGATATCTAAATCAATCGTTCTCGGACCGTTATCAAAATGTTTAACTCTGTGTAAAGTTGAATATTCAATTTCCTTTAAGAACTTCAATAAATTCTCTGGGCTCAGTGTAGTTTTGATTTTCAGACACCCGTTAATGAAATCGGGTTGATCCAAGAAGTACATTGGTTTTGATTTGTATAAAGAAGATGTTTGGACGACTTCGACTTCTGGGTGATCGTTTAATTCTTGAATAGCTTGGAGAATATTATGTAATTGGTGCCCCTGATTTGATCCAAAAGCAATGTAAGCATCATATGTTGCATCTGAATTCGAGGCAATTTGTGTTTGACTATTCAAGTTTGGGATACTGAATTTATCAGTTGTAACATTTGCCTCTTCAAAATCTACTATATCTGATTTCAACTCTTCTTGGATTTCCGTTTTGGATCTTTTGGTTGAAACACCAACATCTGTAAAGTCAATAATACCTGTTTTCAGTACTTGAACCTCACAATCTAAAGTGGTAGGCAACTCAGAATAGACTAATTTATTTACATTTAGAACCAGAGCTTCAACTGTTTTAAAATTTGAGTTTTCAACATATTTTGCAATGCTCTCTCCAATATGTGAAAAGTTTCCAGACTCTGATTTGCTTAGATCGGCCTTGATGTGAATATCAAGAACAACCGGCTGTTTTTGGAATCTTTCAAAAGTAAAAATACCTATAATAGTTGTAAGTTCAAGATTGTGAATGCGAATCACATCATTTTTATTGACTGAAACCTTTCCATCAAGATCAGCGATCCTATTAAGTTGAACATCCAAACAATATTTCTCCTTTTTTTCATGAATGTTAATGCTTGCTTCGTTACAATTTTCAGTAAACACAATATGTCTAAAAAAATCTTCTCCCAACTTGACAACATTTTTATATTTGCTTGAAGTGTTTTGTTTCTCAAAGTTCTTGTACTTCTTGGCAACTGTCGCATAATTAATGGAGTACTTTAAATCATCCAAGTCACTGGCCTTTTTGAAATCGGTTTTGAATTTGGTTGTGATTAGCAAATTTTTCAGTTCAAAAGAGTCAATCAAAGCGGAATATTGTAAATCCTTTAGCAGCACTATATCATTGAGTGTTGCCATTGTACCGATCTTATGGTTCCAATTTATTCGTGCTAAATGGGCAAAAGGTGATGAAGTTGATGTGGAATTGAAAAATGTAACCCTCACAGGGCTGGCTTTGGTTAGTTTTGCACCAAAATTCACCTTGATATCTTTACCAAGTCAATGTGTACGTTATAACCACACCTGCCTTGATTGCAACTTATTGCTAGAAACGCAAATCATCAGGATTTCAAAAAGACATCAAGAAAACTTTCCATATATACTTACGGCGAGCGTTACCAGATAAAACTATTGTGGCAAATGTATTAAATTTGTAAGTTTTTTGTGGCACAGTCACTCAAAAAGATGTCTACGAGCTATCAGAAGTGCTTGTCAGTCCACAACTAGTATTTGGAGCAAAAAACTAATATCTGGATTAACTGGCACAATCAGGATGTTTAGAAGATTCTTTGCAACTATTCCGGAGACGGTTAAGGATATACTAGTGTCAGACATAGTTATTATAGGAGGTGGACCAGCAGGGTTAAGTCTAGCTGCAGCAGTCAAATCATCTCCCATTTTGAGCCATTTAAAATGTACTTTGATTGAAGGCGGCAATTTAGTCAATGGACTACAAAAATTCTACGAAGATCCTCCAGAATATATTGATAAACGGGTTGTCAGTATCACTCCAACATCCGTGGACTTTTTGAAAAAAATAGGTGGATGGAATTTTGTTAGAGAGGAGAGAGTTCAGCCATTTGGAAATATTCACACTTATGATGGCATCAGCGGAGCCAAAATGGAGTTTGATGCCTTGGAAATTGGAACAATGATTGAAAATGTTAACATCCAGTCAATGCTTTATCAACGAGTGAAGGAACTAAACATATCAGAGCCTCTTAATAAACTGAATATTCTCGACCAAACCAAAGTTCTGGATATACAATCCGATGCTCTCACTGAATGGCCTATTCTTAAGCTCAGCAATGGGACTGAGATCAAGACCAGATTGTTAATTGGGTGTGATGGCTATAACTCTCCTGCCCGTAAATTTGCGCAGATTGAATCACGTGGATGGGCCTACGAAAGATGGGGAACTGTGGCTACATTGAAATATAAGAACACCGAATTCAGAAGCCCAACAGGATGGCAAAGATTTTTAACCACTGGAACATTTGCTTTGCTTCCATTGCCAAATAATTGGTGTAGTTTGGTTTGGGCCGTGCCTCCTAAAATCTCCAATATTTTGGGCACTTTGAATGACGAACAGTTTCTGATGATGCTAAATGCTGCTGCAAAATTATCCCAACAAGAGCTTGACTACTTATACACAATTGCAGACAAGAGTCCCGATACTTTGGTTGAGGAGATCCAATGGAGACTGAATCTATTCCAAAAGAAATTAAAGCCCGAACAAGAACATGACTTTCCACTGGAAATCGAGTTCATTGTGCCAAATTCCAGAGCAAAATTTCCATTGAAAATGTCCAATGCCGATAGTTACGTAGAAGAAAGAGTTGCACTCGTAGGTGACGCTGCCCATACCACAAACCCATTAGCCGGTCAAGGTTTGAACATGGGTCAGCTCGACGTGAAAAGTTTGGTTGAAACATTGGAAAAATCCCAGATGAGAGGTCTGGACATTGGAACCAAGATTGCTCTCGAACCTTACTGGTCCGAACGGTTTATTCCAAACCACGTCATGCTGGGTGTTGTAGATAAAATACACAAAATATACTCTACGGATTTTGCCCCAGTTGTGTGGTTGCGTTCTGCTGGTGTTAATCTTTTGAACTCAGTGCCGTTTGTGAAGGACTTTTTAGTTAAACAAGTCAGCCACAATAAATGATGATAACTTTTGATTAAGCTTCTTAACAATACACCCTCTTGTAAATACAGCATGTATGTACCATTTTTATGTTTTGCTATCGGGTTCAGTGCTCACCCCTCCTTCCCCCAGTCGTTACGGGATCTCATTAACCGCAGCCAATTACTGAAATAGGAAGTGCGATCCCTCAACCAGGAAGAAATTTCCAAAAGCGGCTGCTGGGGTTTCGAGGCCTTTTGCATATAAAACGCTAGATGAATCTAGTTGTCTTCACCTCTTCTTTTCCTTCAAGGGTGTAAAATCACGCAGAAATTAAGTGAAAATGTCTACTGTCGGAAAAGTGAGTATTTGGGATGCAGATAGTATGAGTGGAATGAAACGCAATACTAACATGACTTTTTTGAGTGGTTGAAAATGAGAATTTCAAATTAACCTTAATTTTGGTTAATGTTTCTTGTTTCAATTGCAACTACCACTGTCATTTTTGATTTGACTACAGACTATAACTTGTAAAGCTGCTGTTGCATGGGCACCAAACACTGACTTATCAATTGAAACCATTGAAGTTGAAGCCCCAAAGGCTCACGAAGTTAGAGTCAAGGTGGACTACACTGGTGTTTGTCACACTGATGCTTATACTTTATCTGGACAAGATTCCGAAGGTGTTTTCCCAGTTATTTTTGGTCACGAAGGTGCTGGTATTGTGGAATCTGTTGGTGAAGGTGTCACATCCGTCAAGCCAGGAGATCACGTTGTCTTATTATACACTCCAGAATGTAAGGAATGTAAATTCTGTAAATCTGGTAAGACCAATTTATGTGGTAAGATCAGAAACACCCAAGGTAAGGGTTTGATGCCAGATGGTACTTCTAGATTCAAGTGCAAAGGTAAAGACTTATTCCACTACATGGGTTGTTCCTYCTTTGCCCAATATACTGTTGTTGCTGACATTTCCGTTGTGGCTGTCGACCCAACTGCTCCTATGGACAGAACCTGTTTGTTAGGTTGTGGTATTACTACTGGTTATGGTGCTGCCGTGAATACCGCTGACATCAAGGAAGGTGATTCCGTCGCCATTTTTGGTATTGGATGTATTGGTTTGTCTGTCATCCAGGGTGCAGTTGAAAAGAAAGCAGGTAAGATTATCTGTATTGATATCAACGACAAGAAGAAGGAATGGGCAGAAAAGTTTGGCTCCACCGACTTCATCAATCCAATGAAAGATTTGAAGGAAGGTGAAACAATTGTTTCTAAGCTGGTTGACATGACTGATGGTGGTTGTGACTGGACCTTCGATTGTACTGGTAACGTCCAGGTCATGAGAAATGCTCTGGAAGCATGTCACAAGGGTTGGGGTACTTCCATTGTTATCGGTGTTGCCGCTGCCGGTAAAGAGATTGCTACCAGACCATTCCAATTAGTTACCGGTAGAGTGTGGAAGGGTTGTGCCTTTGGTGGTGTTAAGGGAAGAACCGAAATGCCATCCTTGGTTGCCAAGTACGTTGACGGTAAGTTGAAGGTCGACGAATTCATAACACACAGACACCCATTGGAAAAGATCAACCAAGCATTCCATGATATGCACGATGGTGACTGTATTAGAGCTGTTATTAGCATGGATTAACTATGCCATGGTAGGGACTCACGACTGTAATTAGCTATCCAAGAAATCAAAAATTCCAAATGGCTATCAAATTTCACGAAAAATGGGCATCAAATGTCAAAAAAAAAAAACATTTTCTATAAGATATATTATCCTTTCAATTTGTCTTTTCATGTTCACAATCGTAAAGTTTATAACTATATATGCAGTGGTGTCGACTGCAGTCTTTACTTACATCTATAGTCAACCAAATTCAATACCGAAATACCCTTTTCATCCTGATTTTGCTTTGCGTCGATCGACGCATGTGTGAGATGAAAAACTTTCCTCAAGACCACCTTGATTTTTCACAAAAATTCAACATCTGAAAACTAGAAATATCTGTTATCAAAGGTATTTTTTTTTTGCCAACGCCTTAGAAGAAGATGTCTTACCAGGCTAGTCGTCCAGAAAACGTCATCAGACGTGCTGAAGATTTGATTAGCATCAACCAGCCAGAAGATGCTCTGCAGTCTCTGTACACTTTTATTACTGCTAAAAGAACTAAAAGTCTGGATCCATCTAACCCATTGATTTTAGACATTATCAAAATGTTCATCACTCTTGCAGTTAAGTCAAGACTTATGAAGTATATCAAGGAAGCCTTTTATCAATATAAAAAAATCTGTCTTGAAAATGAAGGAGCTATGAAAAACATTGATGAAATCACGAAATACTTATTAACTACCGCCAATGCTAAGCTTGATGAAGCTCAATCCAAAGCTAATGTTGCTGCTGAAGCTGCGGTGGAAGAGTCAGTTAATGCGGCTGCTATTGCATCAAAGACTGTTCAAGCCTTTGAGTCCACTGAGGCCGAAGAAGATGATAACGAAAACGATGATGCTTATAATTTCAATGTTTCCCCAGAAAACATCCTTTTATCCTCTGTTTCTACCGACGATAGTGTCGATAGATCCAACAAAGAATTTTTACTCCCATGGCTGAAGTTTGTTTGGGATTGTTACCGTACCACCGTTGAGTTATTGAAAGGTAACAATAAGTTAGAAACCACCTACTGCCAAGTTGTTTCTCACGCTTTTCAATTTTGTATTAAATATGACAGAAAGGCCGAATTCAAGAAGCTTTGTGAGATTTTGAAAATGCATTTATCTTCTATGATTAAGCCTGAATATCACGACTCGGTGAATTTAGCTAAACCAGATACCTTACAAAGATTCTTGGATAACAGATTTCAACAATTAACAACCGCTGTCAAGTTGGAATTATGGAAAGAATCTTTCAGATCGATTGAAGAAGTTCATGGATTAATGAAGATGTCCAAAAGAACTCCAAAGCCAATCTCTTTAGTAAACTATTACAACAACCTGGCTAAGATTTTCCAGGTTTCCAACAATTTCATTTATGCCACTGCTGCCAGACAAAAGTTGTTCAAATTACTTATCCAGTCTCCAGTTATCACCAAAGAAGAATTGAGAAACAACGCTTCCCTTCAATTGATCACGGCATTGTCGATTCCTGTTTCCGAAGCTGCTGAACATGCTTTTTCATCTCAAAATGGTTTAGTCGACAATGAATTTTTCAAAAGAAAGAACACAAAACTGTCTTCTTTATTAACTTTGAATGAAATTCCTACTAGAGAATCTCTATTGAACAGTTATACTTTGAAATCGGCCATGGCTTTAGCTGATGAAAATCTAGTTGAATTGTACAATTTGCTTGAAACTTCATTCAATCCGTTAACTTTCCATCGTAAGGCAAACCCAATTCTTAACGAAATAGCCAAGGAAGGTAAATATCTTCCATTTTTGGCTGAAATTAAAAAAGTCATCTTTTTGAAGATCGTCAGCAAGATTTCCTCTTTGTATGATTCTATCAAATTTGATTTCTTGTATTCCATCTGTTCATTTGAAAACAACCTTTTTAACTTTGATGAGTTTGAATTTGAAGACTTGATTGTTGGTGCCCAGTTCACAGGTATTGTTGATACCGAGGTTGAAATTGACGATGAAGCTGGTGTTATCACATTCACCGACAAACTTTACACCAGTAACACTTCCAAGATTAACTCTCGTTTATTTGATCTGGAATCTGCCTTGACTAAGGCCATCAATCTCATTGACTATAAAGAAAAGAAAGCAACCAAGGATGAACTATATGCGAATCTTGTTAAGACTGCCAATGAAAAGATTTCTGATGAAAAGAATACCATGTTACACACTCTTGAATTGATTGAAGAACGTGAAAAAGCGTTAGCAGAAGAAAGGGAACAAGAAAGATTAGCAAAAGAGAAGGAGCTCGCCATCTTAGCCCAAGAAAAGCGTATTGCTGAAGAAAAGCGTTTGAAGGACGAGGCCGTGAAGAGAGAGCAAGAGAAACAAGAAAAGATGATGAAGAGGATCGCCGAAGAAAACATTAAGAAATTGGTTAAAGATATCAACGCCAAGGGACAAATTGTCATCAACTTTGAAGATGTCAAAAACAGTTCTGAAGACGATGTTAAGGAGTTAGAAAGCAAGATGTTAGTTGCTAAGCAAAACAAGTTAGATGAACAGCTAGATGCTGTTGTGAAACATCAAGATCACGTTGAAAGAGCCCAAAGAATGACTGAATTCAAGCTTCTCAAGGAAGAAATGGAGTCCGAAGCTACTAAACAAAGAGAAGAATACGATTCCTTGAAAAACAAGAAAATTTCTCAAGCAAAGGAAATTCACGACAGTGCCATGAAAATCAAGGAAAGATTATCTCGTGTGGTGGGTGATTATGAAGAATATGTTAGCTCTCTAGATAGTGTGAAGCACCAAGAGATTATTGCCAAGAGAGAAAAGGCCAAGGTGCTATTAGAAGAAGCCAAGAAGGCTAGAATTGCTGAATATATTGCCAAGAAGAAGGAAGAATACTTGGAAGAAATAAGACTAGCTGAGGAAGAGAAGAAGAGAGCCGAAGCGGAAGCTAAGGCTCGTGCCAGAGCCGCTGAGGCAGAAGCTTTGGCCAATTTTGGCTCTGGAGGATTTGGAATGTCCACCGGCTCCTCATCTGGTGGTTGGAGAGCTCGTGCAGAAGCCAAGGCTCAAAGTCTTGCTGCTGATCCTGTCGAAAGATCCACGCCGTCCCCAACGCCATATGCAGCTCCAATTGCTAGACCTACTTCTTCTGTTTCTGCTGCTCCTGCAGATCCTGATCAAGCCAAAATCAATTCCATCAAAGTTAAATTGGACTCAGGTGTCAAACTCAGTTTTGGTGAAAACTTATTCTACAAAAAGAACAAGGACAAATTTTAATCGTTTAGTGTTATATATTACATGAAGCCTTGTGCTTTTCCTTATACAACCCCCTCATTTGTATAACAAACAAATCAGATATTGAAAATTCGTTTAAGCGATGGAGTCGCGGCAGCGGAGCAACGAGCTTGTTGCCACGTCCACATCGCGAATAGGGACTTCAAAACAGCATGAGACAACACATTTCTTCTTCTCGTAGCAGCATATAGCTTTGGATCTGTGACAAATCTGATAGCTTGATTCACCACTCAACTTAACCACCATGACTTTTTTTGATGAAATGAAAACATCTTTTAAAGATGTAAACCGCGTTGAAGGTAATGAAATTCCAACATTGACCTTCCTTGAAGCATCGGAATCACTGGTGAAGTTATTTGACTTGCTAGGATCTTCGGCATTCAGTGTCGTTCAAAGTGATATGACAGGAAACATCAACAAAGTTTCTACAAAATTTCTATCCAATCCAGTAGACTGTGATACCCTACAAAAATTGATTCTAACTGAAGTCAAAGAAGGGGGCAAGAAAACCGCAACGCAAGGTTTACTATGGCTAGTCAGAGGTTTACAGTTCACGGCTGTGGCTATGAGAAAGTGCATCGACAACCAAGACTGGGAATTATCCAAATGTTTTGAAAAGTCATATTCCGAAACTCTGACCAAACATCACTCAATGTTAATTAGACCAGTTTTCAAGTTGGCAATGAAAGCTTGTCCATATAGAAAGGACTTTTTCACCAAATTGGGATCCGATCTAGCAAAAGTCAATGAACAACTACAAGAATGGGTGAAATATTTGGAGGAAGTTGTTGCCGAAATTTTAAGCTTTTTTGAAGCTGGCAATTACGGCAAAGGTTTATAAATCCGTTAGCTTTCTCTCTTTTTACCAAACTATGCTATATAAATATACATTTTCAATTTCCTTTACATTTGTACAACCCATCTTTCATTAAACAGCAAATTCGCATCGTCCACAGTAAGATAATTCGATAATTAAACCAGTCACAAATTAGAAAAATATAGTCAATTATAAAGGTAGTCAGTCAATATTAAATTAGGAAAAAAAAAAAAGGTAAATTTCAATTTAGTTTAGGAGTAAAAAAAGGTGTTGATATTTTGTGGACATTGTTTGTCGTTCAAACGATAAGAAAAAAAAGGTTAGAATGACATGGCAATAGATATTTGATTAGTATCAATATAATCAATCCCGTACTGATACTTCAAAAATGGATTGTATGATTCTTATAATGTAGTGTAAAATTGGTATTCTAATCAAGTTGCTCTGTTTATAAAAGAGATAACAAGATAGCACCAAAAGTTGCAAAGACAGAACCACTCAATGCAGCAGCATCACCCTTAGAAGAAGAGGATGAAATGGAAGAGACAGTGGCAGATTCGGAAGAACTAGAGGAGTCAGAAGACTTGGTAGAGGACTTGGTAGAAGAAGCAGAGGAAGAAGAAGAAGAAGAAGAAGACTTCTTGGTCTTAGCCTTACAAGAGAAGTCACCTTGAATACCACCTTGCTTGGACAACTTTTGGAAAGGAGCACAGTTGGCATAACCAGTGGTGTCTAATTCGAAAGCACCTCTGACGGTCTTCAAAGAGTTCATGGTACAGTTGTCAAAGTCACCAGTAAGAATGACAGCACCTTGAACAGTTCTAATAGAATCAATATTTTCAATAGAAAGTAATTCAGTGTTGTTAGCAATAACTAAACCACCACCAATGGAAGTAACATTGGAGAAGTCAATAGCAGTTAAATCGTCATTGTTTTCAATGGTCAAGTCACCACCAATGGAAGTAATCAATGGGAAGTTCAATTCCTCAACAGAAGATTCAAAGAAACCGGCAGACTTGTTGACAGCAGAAATGGATGCCATGGAGATAGAAGCCACAGAGTAGAAAGTAAGGTTGTTGGCCCAAACCAAGTCATCGAATTCAACAACAGTGTCATCACCATTGAATGCAACAGTCAAAGCGTTGGAAACGGTTTCGATGTTGGAAGTGATGGAAGCTAAGTTGAAGTTGTTGTTGATGTTGAAAATTTCAACATTGGTTGGGTTAAGACCTTGTAAAGAGTTCAAGTTAGTGTCAGAAATCAAGATGGAGTTACATTCAGTAACAGCAGATAAACCAGTACCGACCAAGTTTGGTAAGGTAATCCATTCAATGGCACCAACAGATTCCAAAGAACCAAAGGAAAGAGTAGAAAGAATTGTTAAGCCTTGAAGCTTCAAGGTACCAGTGATTGTGGTAGCTGAGTCGAAAGCAAAAGAAACAAGGTTAGTAGCGTTGTTGACGACCAAGTCACCATAAACGGCCTTGACAGAGGCAATAGAAGCGGAACCCAAATCACCAGAAATGTGAATGTCACCGTCAACAGCTTCACAACCAGCTAAAGTATCCAAATCAGATTGGGCAGTGGCGGTGAAACCATTTGAGAAAGAACAGCCAGATGCAACGGAAATGGATGTAGTAGAAGTCAAAGTGGCCTTGATAGAAGTATTTTCTGTGGCAGCAACAGATGACTGAGAAGTAGTAGTGGCAGCAAAGGCAGAAGTAGCCAAGGCCAAAGCAGATAAGACAGAGAATTGCATTTTTCTTTTGTTACAACTGTGAATGTATATTTTTCAGGAAAATAGATGCGTTGAGTGCTGTAAAACGATTCTTTTTGTTAATGCAGTGATCTTTTATGTGTTCGTTAAGCAAAAAGCGAGTGAAACCAAACGGGTATATGGAGGGTTCAACTAACGACAGAGATGCAAAAGGAAACAAAGAAAAAAAAAAAAGAAAGAAGGAAAAGAACCAAAAAAAACAATATGAAACCTAAGAAAAAGGGGGAGGAGACGGAAGAAAATAACGCTACAACATGATCTCGACGGATCTGGTGGAAAACACTGCTATTTTAATACCCGCGCGTGGAATTGTTTACTTTTCATCGTGGCTGGTGCCCAACTAGGCGCTGCGTGTGCTTATTGGACCGCATATATTTACGTGGCTGAAATTAATGTTTCTATTTCGCAGCTAGGGAACGTAAAAAAAAAAAGATCAATGTCAGCTGCCCGCATGCAGTTAGGTCGATCGACGCACCTGATATGGCTAAATGCGAGCCATATTTTATTTTGCTACCCTAGAGAATTAGCATCGCCCTTCTAGATTATGATCTGACATGTATTCTTGGCTCTCAATTGATTGCCCATACAAGGGATTAATTTTGAAACATGCTAGAGGGGTTAGTGGCAAGTATTCTTAACCGAACTCTAGGAGCATACGTTGAAAACTTTGATCCCAACCAGTTAAACATTGGTATTTGGAGTGGAGATGTGACGCTCAGCAATTTGAAGTTGAAGCCGGAGTCGTTAGATAAGCTAGATTTACCGTTGAATTTGAAATGTGGCCATTTAGGAACTTTGACAATGCAAATACCTTGGTCTAATTTGAAATCAAAACCTGTAAAGGTATTGATTCAAGATTGTTATCTGCTGGTTTGTGCAAAAGTGCCATCGACCGACGCATCTATTGGTGAAGACGCCGAGAAGCGGGAACAACGACTTAAGAGACAAAAATTGGACAATCTGGAGCTTTTATCTGCTCATACAGAGACATTGTCAACAAATAATGCCAATTCTTTGAGAAATGAATCTTTCACGGAATCGCTTATCTCTAAAATCGTTGACAATCTACAAATTACAATCAAGAATATTCATGTTAGATACGAAGACATGGAATGTTTCACTAGCACTCCTTATGCATTTGGTATTACTTTAGATGAGCTTTCGGCTGTTTCCACGGACGAAAACTGGGTAAAGCAATTTATTGAAAGCACAACTACAATATCTAGAAAATTATTGCTTTTGAAATCTTTGGCAGTATATATGGATACGTCAGTAACGCAGGAAACATCCATTTCTGACACTTACTCTGACAAAAATGAACTGATAGACCAATTGAAATCGTACATTAAGCTATCTTCAAGTAACAGTGATGCTATTGAATATATTCTTCAGCCTGTTTCGGGTGAAGGCCATTTAACGTTGAATAAACTAGGTCCAACCGAAGAACTTCCTCATTATATGATGGATCTATTTTTTGATCAGTTCAGAGTTAACCTCAATAGGTTGCAATATTGTGATATTTTAGAAACTGCAACCCAAATCAACTATTACCAGAAGACATTGAAATATAAGATGAATGCTCCTACCTGCTCAGTTGATGAAGATCCATACAAATGGCTTCAATTTTCCTTCCAAACAATTTATAATGAAATCCACGAGAGAAATTATAGGAAAACATGGCAATATATGAAGACACGTAGAGATCAAAGAAAGTCCTACATCGCTTTGTGGAAGAAGAAATTGCGAGATCCTAAAACACTGACACCCGAAGAACAAAAGCAGTTGTCCGAGCTGGAAACTATTTGTGATTATGATGATTTGAGATTTTATAGGTCTCTTGCAAGATTGCAATATAAGAGAGAATACAAATCGTCACCTCTAACTTCCAAGACTGCACAATCGAATGGCGGTTGGTTTTCTTCGTGGTGGGGCTCGGGTAATCAAGAAGAGTCAAGCTCCACTGCAAATGATTCTTCGATTGAGATTACAGATGAGCAAATAAATGAATTTTATGAGGCGATTGAATTTGATGACTCTAAAATACTTTCCGATACTTTGGACATACCCAGAGAAAGAATAAAAATATCAGTTGATTGTAAATTGGACACAGGTTCTTTTGTTGTTCGGGACGAGAGGAATTCAAAGAATTTGGCTGAGTTTGTTTCAGAAGGCTGTCATGTTGATTTTCTCCAACGTAAGGACTCCCAATTTGTTGGTTTCAAATTAAACAAATTTACCGTCGAGGATGGTGATGATTCGTCTCTGTTTAAGCATATTGTCAGCGTGAAAGAAATAAATAACTCAAGTGGTGGCAATAGTGAAGATGAAAACATGAAGAATGATCCATTTTTTCAATTTTCATTTGAGAATAATCCATTAAACGAATCAGCCGATTCTGAACTTATTGCCAAGTTAAGTAGTATGACCATTTTTCATAATACCAAGTTTATTGAATCCTTATACAAATTTTTCAAGCCACCCAAAGCGCATGTTGATACCATTGGAAATCTTATGAATGCTGCAGAATCAACCATTCAAGACTTCACCAAACAGACCAAAATTGGCTTACAATATGCATTGGAAGAGCACAAAACTCTTAATTGTGTTATGGATCTTCAAGCACCATTGATTATTGTCTCTTTAGATCCAACAAAGTGGGATGCACCTGTAGGAATTTTGGATGCAGGTCATATAAGTATCAATAGTGACTTGATAACGAAAGAAAAGTATGAACAGATTAAAAATGAAGAAAAGGATGATTATACTGAAGAAGACTGGAATAAAATGAATAATTTTATGTTTGACAAATATAGGTTGTCATTACATCAAGCACAGTTTTTGATTGGACCAGATATCACAGCAGTGGTAAGTCAATTGCATGATAGTGATGTCAAAACGGCACTGATAATTGATGATTTTGATATGAACTTCATAGTCGAAACCTCTATTATTCCTTCGTTTTATGATTTGCCTAGGCTTAAAATTGGAGGTGATGTGCCTAGATTTAAAGCCAACATGAGTGATTATCAATACAAAATTTTTATGGATTTGTTAACATCCTCCATTCCTTCTTTCAATGATAATTTCAATGCCGATACTATTGATGGATATTCGATAGACTCTACAGATTTACTTAAGTTCCCACTCCCAGAGGTGTATAACAAATCTGATTTAATAGGATCTACAGAGTTCGATCAAACTGAATCTCCTCATCAATTATCCAGCTCTTCGATGTTAGACTCGCCATCTGCCAACCAACATGAGGTACAGTTCAACTTTACTCTTGATAAGATAATTTTGTCTTTAACCAGATGTTCAGATATCAATTCCTTTCAAGCTGAAACTTTAGTTGACCTAGTGGGCGAAAAACTTGAGCTTTCATTTTTCAAAACTACAAGACTCATGAATGTTGAGTTGTCTATGACAGACCTTTCGGTTATAGACCACATGGAACATTCTACTGAAGAGGAGTTCAAGAAATTGATTGGTTCCAAAGCTTCTACACTAGAGCACCAGCAAATTTTTAATCTGAAGTATGTACGATCATTGCGATATGCCAGTCATAAAGGTGAAATAATTGAATGTTTTGACCAAGATATTAATTTGGACGTTTCCGATTTACAGCTAGTGATCACCAGAAAATCTTTGTTGACTCTTTTGAACTATTCATTGAATACCTTTACAGATCCATTAGCTCCTGAAATTCCATCAGACAAACTTCGCCATAATGATGAACAGAATGATAATGCACCAGCGCATATAAAAGTTGATATTAACATGAAAAGTATCAATATGATATTGAACGACGATGGTATAAAAATAGCAACCTTAACTTTAGAAAATGCAGATGTTAAACTTTTCATGCTTCCCGACAGCATGCGGATCAAAAGCAAGATTGGGGGACTCAACCTTGTGGATGAAGACACTCACAAAGGAACACAGCTAATTAGCATTGAAGGTGATGGCTTGGCTGATTTACACTACGAAACTTTTGACTTGGAAACAAACACTTTACCATATGATTCAGTTTTAAAGTTTGAAAGTAGATCTATGGTTGTTATTTTTGCAGAAGACTCATTTGCTAGAATATACAGCTTTTTGAATCAGTTTCAGAGAATGAAATATATATACGATCAGGCAAGACAATTGGCTTTGGATCAGGCCAATAATGTGGAATATCCAAAAAAGTTGAAGTTTGACGTCTTGATTAGAGCGCCAATTTTGGTTTTCCCTCAAGCAGTAGATCCTGCAAACGATTTGTTCAATAAAATTACCATCAATTTAGGTGAAATTCATGCATCCAATGCATTTATTGAAAAGGATCAAGGTAGCAAGGTGTTTTCCAATATAATCAATGCCAAACTTGCAAATACCAAAATATTTTCCAATTTTGTTGTTCACGAAAAACAAATCCAAAACTTGGAAATCATTGATAAGCTTGATGTAAGTTTCAATGTTGATTACTATGATGGCAATACTGTAGAGCGTGCTTCGATGATAATAGATGGTAAAGTAGACGGGGAAGAAATCAAGCTTACCGAGTGGCAAGCATTTTATATGGTTCAAATCTTTGAAAGTATTCCTAGAATATTTAAACACGATGCCGTGGTTGATGAGAATTTAGAAGAACTTGAAAATGATGCTACAAATGCCAATATGTTGCTAATGAAAAACATGTCCCCGGATAAAACAAATTCCCAATCTGAGTTGCCTTCAGTTAAATCTTGTACAGATATAGCTGTGCCCACTAGTGATAAAACAACCGTTGAGTTTTYTTTCAAGATTCCCATTTTTGCTTTAACGTTATTCAATAATACCAGGAGCGATACAGCTATTGACGGTAAACAACTGTCAAAATTTTCTTTAAATGATTTTGTTGCTTCTTTCAAAATGATGGAGGATGGCGATATTGAGTCTGAAATTCATATAAAATCATTTACTGTGAAAGATGTGAGACTTTCAACTACCAATGCATTTAAGGATATAATACCCGATGTTGATCATGCAGGGCATCAATTTTTTTCATCCATCAAATTAAAAGGCAATAAAGCAGTAATTGATTTGGTGATCGATTCCCCCAGAGCTTTATTGGCAATGGATTATCTTTTTGCGCTTAAATCTTTTGGTGACTATGTTACACATCAACCAAAAAACGTTGTTGATGCTTATTTACAACCATACAAAATTGCTGAAGATTCAGTACACGAGTATGACAAATTGGAAGTTTATGAGAATGACAACAGTGGAACCATTTTCGAGTATAACATTACAGTCAAAGATCAGTCACTTATTTTGTTAGCAAATCCAGAACAAGTCGATTCCGAAGCTATCATTTTTAAGATCGCACAATCAATTATCAAGATTAGTGATATTACGGAGATTGATGTAAACGGAATAGGAATGTTTCTGAAGAAAATGTCTGCTCCTGATTCCACGGGATTGAGAATCTTGGACGATTTTTCTTTTGATTTTACCCTAGATTCAAGGGGCACTACTAGTAGTAGCTTTTTAAACAGAATAAATGCCAATTTTGAGCCTTTACTTCTCAGATTATCATTGAGAGATATTCGTCTTGCTATTGAAATATTCAATAAAGCTTCCAGTATGTACAATGCAGCCATTGAAGCTCATAGTGAGTTTAGTGGCGATAATTCAATTATTGAATCTGCTGACTCGACCGATATAGGGAAAAAAATCAGCAAATATGCTCCTTCTATCTTGTCATCCATATCCAAGCTTTCAAAACAAACACAGCGTAGAAAAGGATCTCAGCCTGTGGTTATTGTCAAAGGCGAACGTTTAGGAATAAACTTTCAAGGTTTTAGAATGGTAATTATTGGTGATGTACACGAACTTCCAATTTTGGATTTGAATGTGGGCGCATTCGAAGTATCGGCTAAGAATTGGTCAACTGACTTGGAAGCAGACACAAAAATTTCATCTTTTGCCAATATATTCAATTATTCTTTATCACAATGGGAGCCTTTACTGGAACCTTGGTCTTTTGGTATTCATATACAAAAATCTGCAACAGGGAAAATTGAAGTCAGTGTAATATCTAGACAACAGGCAGAGCTTACGATTACATCAAGATCGATAGCTACTATTTCGCACTTTGCTTCGCTTTTGTCTGAAAAAGTGGAATTGAAACCTAGAGGTGAAGACTCTCCATATAGGATCATCAACCAAACAGGATATGATCTTCAAATATGGCCTGATGCTGAAGGCGCTTCTACAAATGTGAAAACCTTGGTTAAAGACCAAGAAGTGATTCCTTGGTCATTTGAGGATTGGAGGCAAGTCCGTGAACATTTATCCATTAATACCAATATTAATTATTTGGGAATTGAGTTTGTTGACTCTTTATATGAGCCCATCAGAAAGCTGTCTTTGAGGGCCGAAGGAGAGAATGTTTTGATGTTGAGCCCGTGTCTGCACAATGAGTATCACAATAGAATTGCTTGTGAGATTACGCTAGCCGAAGATAAGGTGAAAGAAGTCGTTTTAAAGTCCACTATTTCTATAAAAAATACAACACCGACTGATATTTTTGTTGGTATTGGTAACCACAATGATGAGTTTGTAATTGATAGAGAAATTACAGTGAAACCTGGGTCTAAAATTGCACTTCCAATTGATTATGTTTACAGTGGGAAATTAGCTGTGCGTCCTGCCACTAAGACCGAGGTGTTTGGGTGGTCAACAGGAAAATTTCAAAGATCTAATCAAAAAGCAGAATTCAATTGGCAAACGATCAGAGATCATGATATTTTATTACAGTGTCCAAAAGTGGATACTGATGGAATAGCAGATTTTTATTACTTCAAAGCACACGCAGATTTTGATCCGAAGGATAAACTGAATGAATTGTATCCTCATTTTACTATTATTATCTCACCCCCATTAATTATTGAAAATTTACTTGCATATGATATTGAGTGGTTTTTGTTTCAAAAAGGTCCAAAAAAATGGAACGACGTTTTGAAGCAAGGTGATAATTGTCCAGTTCACGTTGTTGATATAAATGCAAGTGCTGTATTGAAGCTAAAAATTTTGGGTTCGAATTACGAGCTTTCAGCTGCATCAATAATTAATACACCACAAGAAGCAATGTCATGCGACAGGGAACTCAACTTGAAAAGTTCCGATGGTCATCATTTGAGTTTGAAGATCTATTATTCCAAAGACATCCGGTATGGTATCCGAATCTCTATCTATTCACCTTATTTGATTGTCAATAAAACAAATAAGAACTTGTTCATTTCAGACAACATTAATACTCTTCATTCTTCCCCATCCGGGTTACCGGACATGTTTTCATACAATTATGAATATCAGGGACTGAGTTTTTTGAGTGGTAACTTAGAGAAGAATACTATTAAGCTAAGAGTTGCAGACTCTTATGCCAGTGATAGTTTTAGTATTGACAAGATAGGTTCATCATTTGAAGTTAAAGTGGATTGTAAACAAAGAAACACTGAAAACGCTGTTGGTGTTCATATCACAGAAGGCCAAGGGATCTACGGTATGACTAAAGTTATAATGATTACTCCAAGATATATCATTAAAAATGACTTAGATCATGAGATTGTCGTTGCATTATATGGTGGGACAAAATACTTACATTTAGACTCAAAAACAGTATCGCCCATCTATGATATTCCTTCACGTGTTAAAAAGCAAATATTACTGGGTTTCAAAGAGGGTAAAGAAAACCTTTCAGCTGCATTGGCCATAAACAATATTGGGGAAAATTACATAAGAGTTAAAAAATGGGATTCTAATGCGCATGTTTTACTTAAGGTTGTTATTACTACCGAAAATGCGTCTATTTTTATCAACATCATTGATGCACAAAATGCATGGCCATATTCTATTCGAAATTTCAGTAATACTGAGTTTTTTGTTTATCAAGCTGATCCATATATTGATAAAGACGGAAACAGAACATCTGACAAACAATTTAAACCAGTATTCTACAGGATTCCACCTAAGAGTGTTATGCCGTACGCATGGGATTTCCCTGCTGCAGATGTTAAAGAATTGGTTATTAGATGTGGTTCACGAGAACGGTTCATTCAATTAGCTGAAATTGGCTCTTTAGTTCCTATGAGAGTAAAGAGAGAAATTGGGAAGTATTCAATATTTGATTTGAATGTCGTTGCAGACGGCCCAGTTCAAGCCTTGATGATTTCCGAATACAATCCACAAACTAGTATATATCAACTCAGGGAATCTCAATCCAATGTGCCAGTTAACTCCAGCGGCACAAATATCAATAGAGAAGAATTTGAGACAACCATAAAAGATGAAAACTATTATACAAGTGTCATATTCAATTTTGAGGGTATTGGAATATCATTGGTTAATACGAAAACCATTTATCAAGAGCTATCTTACACCACTGTAAAAAATGTCGAATTCAGATATAACGAATCAGATATTTATCAGAACGTAAGCTTGAAGATGAGATGGCTGCAGATTGACAATCAGTTAACTGATTGTATTTATCCTGTTGTGCTATTCCCAACAGTCATTCCTAAATTACAACAAGGAAATAACAGCCATCCAGTATTTTCGGCTTCTATTGCAAGAATGAAAGATAATTCACATGGTGTTAATTATATTAAATTTGCTACCTTATTGTTACAGGAACTATCAATTCAAGTTGATGAAGATTTCTTGTGGGCATTACTAGACTTTTCAAAAATCCCAGGCGCTTCTTGGAATGAAACTGCAATTGATCAATTATGGGATCAAAATTTGAACGTTCCAGAACCACCAACGATAAGAACTACTGACGATCTCTATTTTGAGGCCTTAAATTTGCAACCACTACAATTTAATCTATCCTTTGTTAGGACTGAGAAAGTTAACGCAGAGGACACTAAATACACTCGAAATGCTATTTCCTTGGCTACTGATGTGTTGACAATGGCCTTGGGTAATATCAATGATGCTCCCGTTAGATTGGCGGCACTATTTTTGGAAAATATTCGTACACCTGTACCATATCTCATGCAAAATATTGCAGAACATTATAAACAAGCTTTCCTTTATCAACTGTACAAGGTTTTGGGCTCGGCTGATGTTTTAGGAAATCCAGTTGGTTTGTTTAACAGTATTAGTTCAGGTGTCATGGATATATTTTATGAGCCATACCAAGGATACATTATGACCGACAGACCACAGGAATTAGGTATTGGATTGGCAAAAGGTGGGCTAAGTTTCCTGAAGAAGTCTGTTTTTGGTGTCAGTGATAGTGTTTCAAGGTTTACAAATTCGATGGCCAAGGGATTAACTGTTGCTTCGATGGATAAGGGTTTCCAGGAAAAAAGACGTCGTACTAGATATGCAGTCAATAGAAGAAACCACCCGGTCGATGGGTTGGCTATTGGAGCTACCTCCCTATTCAATGGAATTTCCAGTGGAATTACAGGCTTGGCCATGGCACCAATGGAAGGGGCAACAAGGGAAGGTACTACAGGCTTTTTTAAAGGTCTCGGAAAGGGATTGTTAGGGCTACCAACCAAGACTGCCACTGGTGTTTTTGATTTTGCAAACAATATCAGTGAGAGTATCAAAAACACCACCACGGCATTCGATGGGGATGGTATTGGACAGGTCAGATTGCCCAGATTTATACCACGTGATGGATCCATTATTACTTA
This sequence comes from Pichia sorboxylosa, assembly GCA_001599115.1. Lineage (NCBI taxonomy): Eukaryota > Fungi > Ascomycota > Pichiomycetes > Pichiales > Pichiaceae > Pichia > Pichia sorboxylosa. The sequence goes on along the minus strand of BCGC01000003.1, from coordinate 826,516 downwards.
CTCCGCAAAAGACTCACAGGGACAATATTGGTTGAGATCATGTGATGATGGCAAGTATAGCGAAGAAGCTTATTTGGCGCATATAGTGGTTGAAGGCGGTGAAAGCGTCATCATTGTCAGTTACACTCGGATCATCAATATGAAAATAAGTGACTTGACGGTCAATTGGCAAATTAGTCTAGACAACATTCGAAACATCACTGTGAATAAAGAGTTACTGAAAATACAAACGAAAAATCCCGTGAGTGAGGTTACTGTTCGGCCTGGTGATAGGGGCGACAGGAAATTTATCTACTCACAACTTGCGGTTGCTGTTGATGAATATAATAAGAAGTGTATTGTGTCATTGTAGCATTTGCTATATAATTATTTATGTATCAAGTTTATTAATCAGAAATAAGATTAGTTATTATCATGCATCCAGGAACACGTGACTAGTATTGGGGCCGAACTTTTTGGTCAAGGTGTCAAAGAATTGCTTTCCCGACTCCGAGCCAAATCCTTCGGACTTGATTTCTTCCACGGTGACAAATCCATCTACAGTTTTCACCTGCAGTTGGTTTCCAGAATTCAGAAAAAAAGTTCCAGGTTTTTGGTCGGCTTGTTGCGCCGTGATATCGGCCTTGTTTGTAGGAATCGATAGTTTTGTTATAATCACACGTTTAGTCGAATGCTTTTTTTTTCTGTAGGCCTCTTTGAAAGTGAACAACTTGTTATTCAAGGTGTTGAATCTTCTGAGAATTTGAAAGCTTGTGTATTTGTTCCAAAGAATCTGTGATTCCGAGGGTTTGATCTTGGGAGCATACGAGTGTGGTCTTGTTGGCTTGATAATTTTGTAGTGAGGATTCTGCGGATCATAGAGTTGGCCCTTCAAAACATCATGCAACAACTGTCCGCCCTTTAAGGAGAGCACATCGGCCAGCGAGTTGTATGTTTCATTTTTTTCAATTGTATATTCTTGAAGAGCAAGCACATCACCTTTATCGAACTCCGTCGGATGCAGTGTCTGGACGGCAACACCAGTGGTTTCGTCGAAATTCAGTAGCGCCCGTGAGAGCGGCGCCGGGCCCGAGTATTGCGGCAGCAGCGAAGGATGTACATTGAGTCCCCCAAATTGCAGCGTGTCCAGAAACGAGCTGGGGATCAACTTCCCGTACGAAACGGCTATGCACAGATTATAATTGTTCTGTTGTTGTAGCTTCAGAATGTCGGTGTTGGTATCTGCCCGTAGAAGGGACAATCCGTTTTGTTCCGCAAACTGCGAAATAGGCACATCTTTCAGTGTCTTGAGGCCTCTTCCGCTGGGCTTGGGCGATTTGGTCACTATGTCCAGATGCGAAATGGGACCATTGCGCAGTCCCAGGATCGCCTTGAGACAGTTGATGCTGAAGGTCTCGGAACCGAAAAACGCCACTCTAAGAACCATCACACGCGAACACGACAGAAAAACGACGAAAACTGTGCGGCCTTAAATTTGGCTCTGGGTTCCTGTGAAATGCCAAGCTGAGCCTCGGTGCTTTCTTTTCCTAAAGAAAGTAGGTTTTTCTTTTGGTCCACACAAATGGATCCACTCACACCGGAACAGCTTTCTGTGACAGCGCTCGCGGCCGGGGGCGATCCCGAGCCAGCACTGGGCCGCGTCGCGCAGCTGCGCGCCCAGCTTGACACAGTGCGCCGCCAGCTGGCGGCACACACCAGCCGGATGGCCACCATAGGCGTAGCGGGAGCAGGTTCTCAAGTAGAGGCCGGGGTTAAACAGCTACAGGCTGATGTCCGGGTTTTGGCCCAGGAGTATGCGCAGCTGGGTGCTCTGGTGCGGTATGCGCAGCTCACGCACGGCCTCCCGGGTACGGACCACACTTTGGGCCCCGGCGTACAAGCCCCAGTGGCGAAGAAAAGCTGATTATTGGGTCACAGTGTATAACACCATGTACCGCATATTATAATGGATATATAAGAGTGTATGAACTGGATTTCTAGCAGTGGGGTTAAGGTTAAATTTAAGGTCCGGGGTGAAGGATTGAGACGGGTTCTTCTCCGGTACTGAGGAGCAAGAAGACATGTATAGTTAGCGATGAACCTGTGGCTCCCCACGTCTCTTATCTCTTTCTCTTCGCTTATAGGAGCGGCGTGAGTCAGCCAGCAGCGCACGAAAGCAAAAGCTTGAATTTTTCATTGGGATAGATATTTTCCAACTGTGCACACCTGGCACTTTCTCCGCAACAAGCAAACGATGTCAACACAACTTAGAGAGGCATTCATTAAGGCAAAAAAAGAAGGGCGTAATGCTCTAGTTACGTTCATGACAGCGTACTTCCCAACTAAGGAAGACACCATCGACATTCTCAAAGGATTGCAAAATGGTGGTACGGATATCATCGAATTGGGTATCCCATTCTCAGATCCAATTGCAGACGGTCCTACCATCCAGGTAGCTAACACAAAGGCTATCGAAAATGGATGCACGGTTGAAAAATGCCTAGATCTGATCAAAGAAGCTAGAGCTAGTGGTGTCACCATCCCTATTGTGTTGATGGGTTACTACAATCCAATCATGAAATACGGAGAAGAAAAATTGATCCAGAAATGTAGTCAGGTTGGCGCCAACGGATTCATCGTTGTTGATTTGCCACCAGAGGAGGCTGTCAAATTCAGAGATTTATGTAAATCGGTGAATCTATCTTACATTCCTTTAGTTGCCCCATCAACCACTGATGATAGATTGAAGTTATTAGGAGAAATTGCTGATTCATTCATATATGTTGTCTCCAGAATGGGTACTACTGGTGCAGGTGTTTCTGTCACAGCATCTGTTGGTCCTCTGTGTCAAAGAGTTAGATCTTTGGCTGGTCAAAACATTCCTCTAGCTGTCGGTTTTGGTGTTTCCACCAGACAACACTATCTGGACGTTGGTAAAGACTCGGATGGTGTGGTCATCGGTTCCAAGCTTATCAGCTTGGTTCAAGATGCTTCCCCAGGTCAAAGAGGTCAAGTTGCCCAAGATTTCGTCAAATCTATCTTGAACGGGGATGGTGAAAACACAATCTCCAACAGTGAACTATCTTCATCTCCAAATGCAAATGAAACACCTTCTTTCAATGAAAACCATAAACACAACCCTAACTTCGGTGCTTTCGGTGGTCAATACGTTCCAGAATCCTTACATGCCTGTTTGAGAGAACTAGAAGATGCCTTTGAAGATGCTATTGCCGATCCTAAGTTTTGGGATGATTTCCACAATTTGTATGACTATATCGGTAGACCTTCTACCTTACACCAAGCCAAAAGACTGTCTGAATATGCAGGTGGTGCTCAAATCTGGTTAAAGAGAGAAGACCTGAACCACACAGGTTCCCATAAAATCAACAACGCTTTGGCTCAAGTTTTGATTGCTAAAAGATTGGGTAAGACCAACGTTATTGCAGAAACAGGTGCTGGACAACATGGTGTTGCTACTGCTACTGCCTGTGCTAAATTTGGTCTAACTTGTACTGTTTACATGGGTGCTGAAGATGTCAGAAGACAAGCTTTGAATGTGTTCAGAATGAGAATTTTAGGTGCAAATGTTGTTGCCGTCGAGAATGGTACAAAAACGCTTAGGGACGCTACTTCCGAAGCGTTTAGAAGCTGGGTCACAAACCTCAAATCTACCTACTATGTTGTTGGATCAGCCATTGGTCCTCATCCATACCCAACCTTGGTGAGAACTTTCCAGTCTGTTATTGGTCAAGAAATTAAGGAACAATTCAAGAAGTTGAACAACGATAAATTGCCAGATCTAATTGTTGCATGTGTTGGTGGTGGATCTAACTCAACAGGTACCTTCTCTCCTTTCGAAAATGACAAATCTGTAAGATTATTAGGTTGCGAAGCCGGTGGTTCTGGTATTGACACCGATTATCACTCTGCTACCTTAACAGTAGGTGAACCTGGTGTTTTCCACGGTGTTAAAACCTATGTTCTACAATCTGATGATGGACAAGTACATGATACACATTCTGTCTCTGCTGGTTTGGATTATCCAGGTGTGGGCCCTGAATTGGCATACTGGAAGGACAATGGTAGAGTTGATTTCATCGCCGTCACAGATGCTCAAGCTCTTGAAGGTTTCAGATTATTATCTCAATATGAAGGTATCATTCCAGCTTTGGAATCATCCCATGCCATTTATGGTGCTGTCCAAGAGGCCAAAAAGATGACCAAAGATCAAACTATTGTTATAACTGTGTCTGGTAGAGGTGATAAGGACGTTCAAAGTGTCGCAGAAGTGTTACCAAAGCTAGGCCCTCAAATTGGTTGGGATTTACGTTTTGAATCTTTTGATGATGCCAGTAAATAAATGATTTTCTACTTGTATAACCATTGATAACAATCAATTTAAATTAGTACGCAAGACCTTGTATTCGATGGAATCAAAAATGATGGCTTGAAATAAGTTCGCCAATAATTGATCCAAATATTTTTTTTTTTCAAACGCGTTGATCTTTTTTTTTAACAGTAATCTCACCTTTTCTTCGGTTCAGGGACCACCAAATGCTACCGTACAATTACCATATAGGTATTGCGGAGACATTTGGTACTATAAATTCTACACTACCTATTTTGGAAAATAGTAATTCCCCCATACTAAGCGTGGACTTGCCAATATCATGTTCAGATAAGCCCAAAAGATTTGCACTTATTTCAAAAAGTTGGAAAAATTGCATCGAGCCTGCACCACAGTATAATCGGACAAGCCGAATCAAAGAGAATGGTGACAATTTAGTGGAACAGAGTTTACAAAAAAATCATGGGATATATATGGATGAATATGATTCAGAAGGGAATAAAATTCTCAAAAAAACTTTAACTCCAAAAGATACATTTGATCCAAACCTCGGGAAGTTGTGTTCGGGTTTCCAAATTAATAACGAAAATATGGTTGTATTTTCTTCAGGTGACAATAATGAAATGCTAAACTTTGGAATGTATAGTCGAGGATCTAAAGATTTAGATTTGGGCAGGCTTGAGTTCGACAATACTGCCTCCGATGTGCAGTGTCCTCCATTGAACCCTTTGCATACATTAAATATGAAGCAACCTATATTCAATATTGAAAGCTTTCCTTCACCGGATGGCAGCTATGTTTTAATTCTCGTTCTGACAAAGCCTTCGATTTACATACTTAAATTCTCAAAAAAGAAAAGGGTGATACTTTCCAAATGTTTCACTTTTGAACGACCCGAAGATTGGTCTGATTTGGCTAACACCAGCTTGAAGTTTGGAAAAACGACTTGCAAGTTAGTTGTTGTTGATATAATGGGTAAGTTTGCCGTGTTTGAAGCAGACTATTTGGAGTCATTGGCTTTTAACAAAATTGAAACTAAATTTGACTCATTTTACAACCCTGTTGAATTATCACATTTCAAAAAATCTTTTTGGATAACTACTAGCCGGCTTATTCTTTTTTCACGGTCACAGCTTCACGAATATAACTTTTTGCAGGAAAGGGAAAAGTTTACTTGCCGCTTGATTGCGGGTACTTGGACTAAGATCTTAGATATTCAAAGAAGCACACATGTTAAATCGTTGCTATATCTTTTGACTACAAAGGAACTTATTTTGGTCAATGCTTCCAAAGGTTGGAAAAAACTTTTGGGATGGAAACATTTTATGAATGACCGTGATACTTCGTTAGTATTGAATGTGATTTCATCACCTCGTTCTGCATCAAATGAAACTTGCATTGTGTCTTCTAAACAAACCAACACCAATTTTTGTTTTCAGTTTGATGTTGAAAAGTTCAAAATTGTGGATTATCCTTATATGTTCTTCTCTTCTCCTGCTGAGCCTGTCAATTCAATTAGCATATTACCTATTCCTGAAAATTCAGACCTGCGCATTGCGACAATAAAGCTGGACAATGGAGGTGTATCAAGTTTTTTTCTGAACTATACCCATGATTTCGAAAACAAAAATCTATATGGTATACCAATCATCCCATATGTGGATGACATGTTTGACTTTGTCAAGATGAAAAAAAAGAAGGCCAAATTAAAAGTTCACCAACTATACACTAATGAAAAACATTTCATTGGCACGGTATCTCAAGTTATGGAGCTTGTGGATGCAAACCTGGCCATGTTCTTGAAATCTGCAGAACAGTCATATTTGCCAATTTCTAAATTGATTGAAAATCTTCCTGTTGAAAATAAGCTTAAAGCTCTAAAAACTATTGTAAAACATTTGATGGCTCATGAGCTCTCTTCTCAATACAGAATTGTGGTGCATACAGATATCTGGAAGTACGAAAAAGAACTAAGTTCCACAGTTGAATTGGGGGAACATGGTCTCTATAATGTCGCAAATACAGAAATGAACAAGGAAGATGACAAAAGTGTCATCAATCGACTATTAAAAGAAATCAGTGGCCTATGTAAAGATTTGAAAAGTGATTCAAACATAGAAAGTGAAATTTTAATTGGCTTGATTGGAATAGCAAAAACTCAAAACTATAATATGACAAAGAGGATTGAAAAGGAGACACAGAGCACCCTTGAGACTTTACCAAAGGAGTATTCCACGTTGATTGACTCCTTTGAAAGTAGTATGACCATCCAAGGTATGACTAATAATGACATCCAAGAAGTTGACCATAGGAAATTGAAAAATTCCTCTGGTCTATCTATCACAGCACCAAATCAAAGAACCGATGTCGACTTTTCACAATCTCAAGAATCATTGATGCCAAAAATTTCCATTTCTTCTAATGTAAAAACAAAACGCAAACCAGCCCATAAAAAGGGTGGTTTACACTCAAGAGCAAACGGGTTTGTGTCACATTCGCAGTTATCTCAATCTTCACAACAATCCCAACTAAAGACAACCAATTTTAAGTCTTCACAGAATCGAACTCCATTAAACTCCCAGTTGAGCTCCCAAGGAGCCTCTCAACCTAATAGCCAATTCGGCTCCCAATTTGGAAACTTATCCCAGAGTCAATCGAAAAAAGCGCCAGCTAAAAAGAAAAGACGTGTGGGTTTTTAGGGAATTATCACTTAAGGCATGATTCAAGAAAAGAGTAAATACTCCAAAGAGGCATTTGCTTTCTATTTATAAACTCTCACATGTATCTGAAACGGCTTGTACATTTCCATCCGAAGCCATCCATCTCCCTCAGCTCAGGCCAGACACGCCGCGAAGCATTAAGAAGCTGATCTGAAATTTCACCCTACTAACTTATTTGTACACCACACACCGATCACGTTCTTGAAAATGACAAGTTCATGGTATATCTACAATGACAGTGTCCTTGTGGTTGTTGGTTTTTGTTCATTTTGTTGCGGGAGTGTTTTCTTTTGACAACTTTTACTCTACAGTCGAAGAATATGAAGTGCTGAATAAAAACTCGTTAAACTGGGGGCCATATCGGTCTAATTTATATGTTGGTGTTAGACCACGTATTCCCGACTCGTTGTTGAGTGGTCTTCTTTGGTTTCCTGCGAAAAGTTTTAAGGGAGTTCAGTTGTCAAAACACCAATGTGACCAAGCTCATAACATTGACAGCTTTGGATGGAACAGATATGATCCTAGATATGGTGGTGTTGAAACCATTGTTGATAATGATGCCGCATTAGAATTGACAGCTAAATTTGTCAAATCGGAAGATGGCAAAAACTGGGCTTTAAGAGTTCAGGGCCACGCCCAAAACGTGGATGATGTGAACTCTGTTGTATTTTATGTAGGGTTGGAGGGTGATGGTGATTTAAAACTGGTTTCTGATTTGGTGCCGGAGACAAACAATCTAGTTGATGGAAATGTTCTTCTGGCCGGTGGAATGGATAAAATAGGAGGTGACTTTTCGATTCAAATAATAGATGATGAAAATAACAAGTATGCAGAAAGCTCCACTATCGACGACCCCACATATAATCCAGGTTTCACCCACTATACCTCACTAAATGTTCCTCCAAATGAACTGTGGAGAGCAAGCGAGGTTTTTTGGACTATTGCAAGAATCAATATCGAGGAATTGCAAAGCTCTGGAACCCAACCAGAACTTGCAGCTCCAATGGAACTTTTCCAGTTAAGAAATCCAAATAATTTTGAAGGTAACTTGCATTATGTTCAAAAGACTTTTGTGGGAAACTTCCAGTTTGATATCATTTTGAATGTAGCTGATTCACTTGAAGAGATTGAGTCTGGCTTTTTGAATGAAATGATTGAAAAAACCCTCAACCAAATTGATACAAAGTTCACAAAGAAGTTTCAACTACAAGCACCTTTTAATACAGAGGAGTACGTTGACTTTGCCAAAGAGATTCTATCTCAGTTATTAGGTGGTATCATCTACATGAATGGTGATCAAAAAGTTGATAGAAATGCAGTTGTTGATGATATTGATTTCACTCACTCCAGATTACAGGGTACTAGTGAGGGACCATTTGAACTTTTTACTTGTGTTCCAAGTAGGCCATTTTTCCCAAGAGGATTTTATTGGGATGAAGGATTTCATTTACTACCAATTCTGGAGTATGATTCTGACTTGACTTTGGAGATTGTGAAAAGTTGGTTCAACTTGATTGATAACAAAGGTTGGATTGCCAGAGAGCAAATTTTAGGTGACGAAGCACGTTCAAAAGTCCCTGAAGAATTTACAGTACAAAATCCAAATATTGCAAATCCACCAACGTTGATGTTGATTTTCAACAAACTTCTGGAATCTGCTAAAAAGATTCATTTGGAACAACAGTACGCAAATGATGAAAGTAGTTTCCCACTTGATAATCTAAAGCAAAATTTGGGAGATTTGCATTTAGAAAAACCGGAATTGATGTTATCATATGCTCATGATATTTACAGTAAGCTTCAAAGACATTATGAATGGTTTAGAACTACTCAAAGAGGAAATACAGACGACTTTGAAAGGAATTATCCAAGCAATGAAGAAATATATGTTTGGAAGGGAAGAACCAAAGACCATTGCTTGCCTAGTGGAATTGATGATTATCCAAGATGTGAAGCAGATGCAGGTGAGTTGAATATTGATCTGATTTCGTGGATGGGTGTCATGACTAAATCTATGGTCCAAATAGCACAACTTCTAGAGAAGCAGGAAGATGCTTCTTTGTATCAACAAAGATTTGATAAAATTATCCAGAACATTGAACGCGTACATTGGTCTGAGGAACACCAAATGTACTGTGACCTCACTGTGGATGATGACGATTTGGATGTATTTGAATGTCATGAGGGTTATGTCACGCTGATGCCTTTCATACACAAATTGATCCCTGTTACCGACACTGAGCGCTTAAATCTTATTATCAGAAATATCCATGACCCTGAGAAGCTGTGGACCGATTTTGGTGTCAGATCGTTATCCAAGCGGGATTCAAAGTATCATCAAGGAGAGGACTATTGGAGAGGACATATTTGGATTAACATCAACTATCTGTTGCTCGAATCTTTGAAATATTATGCTACCCACGACGAGGTTGACGATTCAGTCAAGTTTTCAGCCAGAATTGTATATGCTGAGCTGAGATCCAATCTTGTCTCAAACATCTACAAAGAATATAGAAAAACAGGTTTTGCATGGGAACAATACAATGATTCTACAGGTGATGGACAAAGAACAAAACATTTCTTGGGTTGGACATCTCTGGTGTTATTGATGATGAAGATGCCACGCGAGGCTATTTGAAGGGAAAGGGAAGGGCGAAAGGAAGAAAGAAAGAAGGTGATACTATTGACAGGATTAGGAGCTATGTTTTGTAACCATGCTATAGCAAATTATGCAAGTTTGGAAAATTGATTACAAAATATAGCTACAATTTTGGAAAACAACTAAAACTGCCACTAACTATATATGAATCTTATTTTAAGTAGGATATCATTTTAAACTTGTGTAATTTAATTGCAAAATCTACGATAATTAGTGCGGTTAATAAGTTGGTTAAAACTGAGATTCCTATTGTAAAAAAATAAAAGGTAGTTTTCTATCATTGCTTTAAGAAAATGAAAACAGGAAATATATTCGACCTGGGCCTTTTTGTAGATTCTTATCAAATGAACCTCGGGGAGAAAACCATACAGGAGTGTAGTATTATAGTGTCTGTAGAAACAAAGTCGCTTTGTTCCATTTTAGGAGATATCTTGTAGTTATCATTACTAATTTTCCCAAAATATTGTAAAACGTAAAAACTTGAAAAAGGAAAAAAAAGCTAACTAACAACAGTGAAGTCAACTAATGCAATAAAGGAGAATAAAGAGTAATTGAAAAATACAAGAAAGGACATCAAATATTCACAAATTCACAATTGAAATCTAACAAAAATTACAGAAACATCAGCTTTTGATATTTCTATGAGAGAAAAAATTTTTTAAGAAAGTACAGGGAATAGCAAAAAACCTATAAGGACAATTGTAAATAGTCGCTACACTGAATACTTTGGTAGCAAATCTCATTGTGTGGTACACCAATTTCAATTTCTACCCCAACTACTCTTTATCGCACCAATTTCCCAATTCGGAAGCACCGCCATAGCGATTTCAGAAAAAAGCATCATTCATCTTACCCTCTAACCCTTATACGGTGCACGTGACCACGCATGGAGAAGTGAAAAATTTACAGACCTCACGCACCTTCCCTTTTCGATCACTATTTTCAGGATTGAAAGTTTTGAGTTGAATTGGAAGAGATTAACATTTTTTGAAGTTCTGAATTTTGAATAACCAAGCAAACTCCTTAGAAAATGCCAGCTGCACCACATAAGGCCGCCAAGAATGCCGCAAGAAAGCAAGCCAAGGTCTACGACATGGCTGCCAACATTAAGTTGCAAAGACAAAAGAAGATCTTAAACATGAGATTAAAGGTCCCACCAGCTATTGCTCAATTCTCTAAGACCTTAGACAAGAACACTGCTGCTGAAACTTTCAAGTTACTCAACAAGTACAGACCAGAAACCAAGGCTGAAAAGGAAGAAAGATTAACCAAGGAAGCCGCTGCTATTGCTGAAGGTAAGAAGGCTTTCGATGTCTCTGAAAAGCCATACACTGTCAAGTTCGGTGTCAACCACGTCACTGCTTTGATTGAAAACAAGAAGCCAAAGTTAGTTTTGATTGCTCACGATGTTGATCCAATTGAATTAGTTGTTTTCTTACCAGCTTTATGTCACAAGATGGGTGTCCCATACGCTATCGTCAAGAGTAAGTCTAGATTAGGTACTTTAGTCCACAAGAAGACCGCTACTGTTGCTGCTTTAGTTGATGTTAGACCAGAAGATGAAGTTGCTTTATCCAAATTGATCACCACCATCAACGCTAACTACACTGAAAAATACGAAGAAACCAAGAAACACTGGGGTGGAGGTATTTTGAGTGACGAAACCAAGGAAAAGCTTTCCAAGAGAGCTGCTAACACTTCCGAAGCTAAATAAGTTTATTGATATATAACAACCTGTATTCATTAAATCTATTTTTATAAACAATAACCTAATTTGAAACTTATCATTTTTTTCAGGGAGGTCTGACTCGAGCTCTTTGTGTCATTAAAAGGTTTGATATTATATTTATATTTATAGTATATAAAGAGGGGCTGCATTTTACTTTGAACTGTATATAAATTCAATGAATGTAATTTTAGTTTTGTGGAATTTGAAAGGTGAATGAATAAATAAATAAGTTAATAAATAAGTTTGTAAGTCAACTACGAACCAAAACCCACACTTATTTCAATTTGGTGAATAATTTTGGAGCGGCACAATCGGTAAGAGCATGTTGTAAATGGAAGAATTCTTCAACACAATCTTCTTTGTAATCTTTCTCTTCATAATCTGGTTCTTCCTGTTCCTTGGTGACTCTTTCGACACATTCGTGGTAGTGGTGAACTAGTGGCTTGATGGATGGAAGTTCGGCACACTCTTTCTTTAAAGCATCAAATTGATCTTCGCTTTCTTCTTCGTCTTCGTCATCATCTTCTTCTTCCTCTTCTTCTTCTTCCTCTGCTTCTTCTTCTTCTGCTGCTTCTTCGGTTACAACTTCAGTAGCAACTGCTTCAGAAACTTCAACTGGCTACATTGAAAAAAAAAAATATTGAGAAAAACAAATGTTAGTATCGATTTCTTGACTCAAGATATTAAAAACAAATGTCGGGATTACATTGCGGTCAGTGTTGTCAAAGTAGAACCAATATTTTGGAAATGGACATGAAATTGTAAAGTTGACTTCAATTGCATACCAGGTAAAACTGTCGCAAATAAATTTCAAAACAACCATAGTAGCGTAGGGTTGCTGAGTTTGATTAAAGTTTCAAGTATAATCTTGAATGACAGATGTGTGCTTCAATTTCTCCCTTGTGATGATGTCTGAAGCCCATTTATTTCGTTTCCAACTCCCTATCCACTCTCAATTGTCTACCAAAACTTCTACAACCTGACCCCTTCTGGCCCACGCTGGCTCCCTCGGGTACGTACTTCTTCTGCATATGCAGTGGTAGGAACAAAAGCGTTGATTATATCGGTGACAAAAGACATGGCTTGCTTGGAAAAGTATCTCAAATGCTATTATCAACGTTGTTGTAGTAGTAGTGGTGTATTCAAATCTCATTCATGTGTGCTCGACCCAGCTTGTATTTGCCGCGATTTTATTGGTTGTCTTTCACGACGCTGGCAGTGGTGGCTCAGTTTTTTTAGCGTCGATAGACGGCATCATGAAAATCTCCACCGTGTGTCGACATATTTCAACAACTTGTTACCTAAACCATACAAACCGTTGGGGTATAAAAGGGAAAATAAAGTACCATGTCGGGAATGCTTGCATCAAGTCGTTGGGCGTCAAAAATGGCAGCAGTGAACATGATTTCTACGAGAGCAGCATCCAATCTGGTGAAGTTCAATGTACAAGGTACTGCCAGAACTATTACCCTCAACCGACCAGAAAAATTGAATGCCTTGAACAATGAAATGTGTGGCGCCATAACGCCTAGACTGGTGGAGTTTTCCAATTCTGAAGCAGCTAAGTTGGTCATCATCAAGTCAGAAAGCTCAAAGGCTTTCTGCTCAGGTGGCGATATTGTTCAGTGTGCAAAGGACAACCTAAGTGGTAACAACATGAAATCTGTTGACTTTTTCCAAAATGAATACAATTTAAACTATCTTTTGTCGGTCTATAACAAACCAATTGTCTCCCTTGCCAACGGTATTGTCATGGGTGGTGGTGTCGGCTTATCAGTCCATGGTGCTTTCAGAGTGGTGTCAGAAAATACGAGATTTGCAATGCCTGAAACTTCCATCGGCTTTCTGAATGACGTTGGGACTTCTTTCTGGTTACCTAAATTAGATGCAAACTTAGGTTACTACTTAAGTTTGACAGGAGATGAACTCACTTCATTTGATACTCTGATCTTAGGCTTTGGTACTCATTATATTCCATCTCACAGATACCCAGATTTGATCCAAAGACTTTCAACAGTCGAGCTACCAGAGTTCAATCTGAACAATAGGTCTCACAAGCTATTCAACCCAACATCAAATGCTGAACTTTTCACTGTGGTTAATAATATCCTTGAAGAATTCACCGTTGACATTCCAAAAACTCATAAATTTAAATTTTCTGACGCTGACTTAAACACCATTGAAACTTGCTTTAACCCAGATACGCACCAAACTGTGGAATCTGTCATTGAATCCTTGAAGCAAGATGGATCCAAGTTTGCTCTTACAACTATTGAAAAATTGAATACAATGTCCCCAATTTCTCTCAAAGTCAACTGGGAATTATTGAAACAAAATAGAAATAAAACAATCAAAGGTTCTCTTAGAAGAGAATTGGTTTCCGCATCCAAAATGATGCTCAACTATGAAAAGAATGATTTTAACCAATTTGTTGAAAACAAATTAATTCAGAAATCAAAAACTCCTTGTGTGTCTAAATATTTCTCATCAATTGATAAAACTGAAATTGGTGTGGCTACGAATCTTGCGTCATTGGATTCCTTCAAACCAAGCCCAGAATTGAACAGTGTTGAATCCTTTGATTCCATTATCCAAACAATTCAAAACCTCAAGATTCACACTCCAAAAGAATTGAATCATGCTTTTTCCGATTTCACAAGATATAGCCACTGCATGGGTTTACCAAGCGAAAAAGAAGTTGAGCAATATGTCAATGCTTATCTCACCGACTCTAATTCTAAGGAGGTGGGATTTGCTGAAACTCTCAAATACTTCAACTTCAAATACAACAATAAAAATGGTGTCAACTATAAAGTTAAGTCGATACTTAACAGAAAAACAATCAAGAAAGAGGGCGATGAGAATGTGATTCAATGGGTTAACAACAAAAACTAATCTTTCTCATCTCTTGAAACTTTTATAGATCATAACAAGTTTGGAGTGCCAGACTACAATCACACATGTATATAATATATATAATATAATCCCTCAATAATGTTAGGATATACTTTTCTGTGTTGTAAGTTTAGATATATATAATTATTGTATGAAGGTATCAGAAATTTCCAGTTTGTTAAAAAAAAATGATTGACGTTGTGGAGTGTTGTGAAAGAAAAAATTATAAAATTCAACATTTTGATCAATTGGTGCCTAAAGAAAAGTCACCAGCTATCCATCTATTGAACATAGTCAGGGATGCGTCAGGTTGGTCATAAGGCACCATGTGACCACCATCAAACATTCTTGCAAATGTAAAATGATCAAAGTTCTTAACTTCACCAATTTGAGTTTTGCCATTGTCCAAGAAAAGTTTTTTGGTTTTGGCAGCACTAAATGATTCCTTACCTGACCATTCAAGCTGGTTGGACCATGCTTGGTTACCTAACCAGTTACAGATGAAGTCCTTGTCACCTGCATAGATGAGAACTGGCAATTCTTGTTCTAAAAGTTCAATTACATTCATGTGGTATGGCTTCATCCAATCACCAGCAAACATAAAGTTTCTATTAACATCAAAATTACAGGATTCATAGGTATCAACTTCAGCACCCAACTTTTCTTTAACGAAATCTTGGTTCAAGTAAGAATCGATGTAGGATAAGCCCTTGTAACACAATGAAGAACCCTCACACATCTTTCTCACGTCGTAAACATTTCTACCAGTCTTTTGGTATGGACCAATTTGACCATTGTTACAGTAGATTGCAGCAGGAACACAAGAGAAAACGGATCCAGAGTCGTAACAGGATTCAATAAAGGAAAGACATCTTGGTAGATTTGCCAGCATTCCATCACACTCGGCTTCTGGTAAAACTGGCTTATAACCAGACTCTTCGGAACATGCCATCTTTTCATACTCTGGATATTGTCTCAAAGGGTCTGTCAATCCATTTCCAATCAAAACAGATGTTAGATCAAAAGATCTGTCAGCGTGAGATAAGATTTCTGTGGCAAAGACAGGAACATAGTGACCACCGTATGATTCGGCGGCAATATGGAATGGTAAACCGTTATACTCTGGGAATTGTTGGAAAAAAAGTTCAAGGAAAGCGTACACGTCTTTACCTGCCGCAACTGTGTCAGACACGGACCCGGAGGAGTACGAATAACCGACATTAACCGGTTGGTCTAAGAAAATGATAGAAGCATTGTTATTCCAAGAATAAGGATTGAAAACTGGATTCAAATTCTCATCAATTGAGGAAG
Organism: Pichia sorboxylosa; assembly: GCA_001599115.1. Taxonomy (NCBI): domain Eukaryota; kingdom Fungi; phylum Ascomycota; class Pichiomycetes; order Pichiales; family Pichiaceae; genus Pichia; species Pichia sorboxylosa. The sequence goes on along the minus strand of BCGC01000003.1, from coordinate 810,875 downwards.
ATCCTAATTCAAAAAACAATCCTGTCAAAGATGAGCATCCTGGACCACCATTCAACCATAAGACAACTGGGTCGTTTTTAGGGTCGTTTCTACTTTCAAAAAACCAGTAAAAAAAATGCTTATCTTCTGACTCAACATCTAAATAACCAGAATATTGTTTGGTGTGATCAATTCCCAATGCACCCGGCTCAGTTGTTTTGACTCTAAGCTTGTAATCCGAGAACTTGGCGTTGTCAACGTGAAAATCCCAAAACTCTGCAGGCTTCTTTGTGATTTTAAATTGTGGCTCCGAGGTCATTTTCATGTCCTTCATCACTTTTGGAAACTTAAGCTCCATCTCTGCCCATGCTTCTTTGGTTTTGTCGTCCAAATCATGGATGCTTTGTCCCGTAACTTCACCTACTTGCTCTAAAATTGATTTGGCCTTTCTCAATCCGTCACTTAGTTTCTCGTTGAAGCCAAGCGGGTGTTGGGCATCCTGACCGAACACTGCCGCGTCTGCCACCGCAATTAATGCAGAACCTATCAATGTTGAAAGTAATGAGTTTAGCTTCATTGTCCAATTGTACAAAGGGCTATACAGAAAGAAAGAAAGAAAGAAAGAAAGAAAGAAAGAAAGAAAGAAAGAAAGAAAGAAAGATAATAGGAGGGCAAATTTATATTACCTACCCCAATCGCTATTCTAAGCTGAGCATTATTTAACGTTTTTGACGTCCGCGAGTGTCTCGGTGGGGCTGGCCTCTAAAGATGGTCGCCCGATTAGGCAGTTGCGTCGATAAGGCTTTTTAATTGGTAGCACTCCCGCAGACAGGACACTCTTGATTGTTTTGCTCCACAAACCAGGAACGCATGCAACCAAAATGGCCTTTATGACCACAATTCAGTAATGCCACACAATTTCCTTTGATGGGTTCGTTACAGTAACCACATCCTCCTTGAGTTTTGTGGCATCTATCACAGTACCAGTAGCCAAAATTTACAGCAGTATCCATTTTTTTCATTTGCTCCTTGCTCTGCTCATTGATAATTTCCTTCCTACACGAATAGCATCGGGTAGTTACGGATGTCTGTGTTTGTGCTAGCTTTTTCAAGCTCTCATACTTGTCAGAAGCGAAAACTATTATCGCCGCCGCATTGTGAAAGAATCGGTTTCTCAGTAATGTCTCATGGTAAAAGTGTAGCCATTCTTCAGCTAAGGTGTGGGGTATTGCATCGGGATATTGAGAGCTAAAAAGCAATGCTAAAGTGGCACACATCACAATATCACCTTGTTCGGCTGCATATTCAGCAGCTTGTTTAATCATGTCTTCCGAATTCCAAGGTACTTTGTAGTAAACCTCTTTCTGTTTTTCACGTTTCTCTTCCTCTGTCAATGTTTTATGCGTTAACTCTTTCTTAAGAATATCAGTCAATTGACTCTTTTCTGATAATTTCCTCGATCTTGGAGCTGGATTGATTGTCTTTTTGGTCAGATTCAAATCATCCATAAAGTAAGAACCCATAATTCCTGCCCTGGATCTATGCTTAGAGGGAGAGGTGGAAAATGAGGCTCTTGGAGAGCGTTTTTCGTCATCAAAGTCAACCGATGAGCCACTAAATGAAAATTTGTACTTAGCAGGTGCAATGATGTAATTTTCAGGACGTTTTTTGGAATCGGTCACCATGCTGGTTGAGTTTTTCCTGGATAGTTCTGTTAAACTTGCATGATTTGAATGCAGAGCACTGGAAAACTCATTTCTGCTCACATTTTGCAATTTTTCTATGTTTTTTTGACTCAATCTAGTAAGTTCGGCCTGGTCTGAGTCGTTATCTTCTTCAACAATTGCACATTCATTATTATCTACTGTGGAATGAATGATGTGGGTACCGCTTGTCGATTCCGAAACACTTCTACAGTGTTTAGATATATCACTTTCCGAGCCAAAAGAAGTTCCCAGTTCAGATTTTGATGGGCTCAGTTCAAATCCTGGAATTTTATCACCTTCATAGTGGAATTGCTTGAGTATATTTCCTAAATCATCCCTTTCACTATTTTCAATCTCAAGCAGTATGCTCAATCTGATGCTGTCCCAGGTTTGAGAGTCTCTGAAAAGACCAACAGATGCTGCCAAATGTGAATTGTATCCACAAACTTCGCATATTGTTGAGTCTTCTGGAACTTTGAGAAGATAATTAGTTGACAAAAATTTGAGCTTCTCCACATCATTGTGTATCAATGGTAAATGGACTACATTGAGCCATGCTGGTTCGGGTGCAGGTCTCAATATTCCTTTAGTATTTGAGTTTTGTCTCAGAGGAACGGGTGGCCGAGGTGGTTTAAATGCAGACGCTAGAGTAGGTGAATGATTCAATATTGGCGAATTCGAAGTTTCGTAAACTTGCATTCCATTCTTATAACTATTGATGTTTAACACAGGTAAACTATTACTTGCTGAAACAGTATTGACTGACTTTAGTGGATCTAGTGCAGGTAAAGAGACGACAGATTTGTCTCGTGGTGCCCCATTGGCGTATGATGAAAGAGTATTAAGTTGTTCATCTGAATTGACATCAGAGGCAAATAGCGGTTTATTTGAAGTAAATGGGCCCTGAAATTGATCCTTGTTTTGAGAAATGAAAGCAAAGTCGTTGAAATTAGTTGGATTCCATGAAAATGCTGCAGGATTTATATTGTTAATCAACGCAGGCTCTGATAGTAAATCGTATTGAATTACCGATTTGTCTTTGGAACAACTAATTAAATGTCTCGGGGTTCTCCACAATAGTTGTGTTATTTCATCTGAATGACCTTCAATTATAGCTTTGGGCAAATATTTTCGGCTTAGATTCCAAAGCTGAATGGATGGGTCATCTTTGAAAAATGATATGGCAATATCGGTATTGAAAATCGAGTTGTTCCCGCTTCCTTTGCACCATTTGGCTTTACGTATTGCACCAGAAGTATATATGACATGGCTGGGGTGTCTACTATCTATTCCTGGTGATAAGTTCCATATTTGAAGTTGTTTATCTCGTCCACCTGTGGCAATATAGTCCAGTTCTGGGTGCCAGTCAATTGAGAATGCAGGACCAGTATGAGCATTGATACGTCTTTCGCAAACAGCATCTTTCCTCAAATCCCATTTTTGAACTATTCCTGTATCAAATGCTGCTGCTAGAATATTGCTTCTTTTGGGGTTGAATGAGCATGCTCTAACTGCGTCAGCATTACATTTTAAAGTCAAAGATGGTTTTGAATTTGACCGAATATCCCAAATTAATATCTTTCCGTCTTGAGACCCAGAGGCTAGGAGATGACCGGATTTCTGATTGAATGATATACTGTTGACTGCTCGTTGATGCCCTGTTAAAGTAGATTTTGGCCTAGAACCTCTCTCAAAACTGTAGATATGGATATCTCCACCCATAGTACTTGCTGCCAAATGGCGCCCGTAAGTTAAATGACCAAACGCTAAATCACTAATTGGACTAGCTTTGGATCGACCTGTTGCTTTCAATTCTAATTTCTTTTCTGAACTCATGTTGGCATCTGATACTTTCAATAATTGCAAACTTTTGGAAGTTGCAATAGCAACTAAGTTAGGAGTTTCATACGACCTATCGCATGCTATAATCTCACTCTTCGTATAATAATATGATCGCTCAAATGGCTGCAGTTTAGAAGTGTAAGTGTTATTATTGCTTGTATTTCCATAATAGTAATTCTTAGCATTTTCATATGTATTCATCACCGATTCATTCAAGGATCCAAACTGATTATATGATGGTGAAATCATGAGAGGATTCGTTGACCCTGAATGAGAATTATTTGGATGGCCCCCACTGAATGGGTTGCTATATAAAAACGACATTTTTGACCCTGACATGCTAGGTCGTCTTCCACTTTCCGCCAAGTTTATTGGAGACACATAATGTGATGTACTACTCCCATATGACATAGATTTAGTAGGTGAATTTGAAACGCCCATACTGTCCTGATAATGTGTGCCATATTCATTCTTCCTGACGTTAATAGGCCCTGTTGAGCCAGCGGGTGGGTTTCCCTGTTTGGACAAAGACCCCGACGAAGAGTTAGGATTCTTGTACATTTTGAATCAACACAAAGATATTTCAAACTATATTGAAATTTCTATTATGCTATATCCAACAATTGTTGAGAGTGGTGAAGTTGAAGTTATATAAAAATATATATATCTTTCACAGTTTTACCCGTAGCAGCATTGTGCAAGGAACTGTTCATGTTAATGGAATTGATCTCCGAATAGAAATCGACGCGCCGATTTCAAACCTATATGTGTGGATGCATTAAAATAAACGCGTTTCTGTGATTGAAAACACCAGTCAGATGTAAGACACGAAAATTTACATATAAGTTTGTCACAGGCTACTAAGTAAGGAGCAATATGACAATGACAGACCAAGAGATAAAGAAGGAGAAACTAGTAGAGGAGGAAATGGATAATAAAGGTAACACTTCGATAAGAGTATACAAACCTACTGAACACGATATGCATCAATATTACGAGTACTTCCTACCTTTCAACCTGATTTTTCAGTGGCTGAATCATTCACATGTTCCTGGTGCCGATTTCACGCACCGAGAGTTTGCTTTTGAACATATTAATGGAGCATATCAGCGTTATAATTCATTCCAAGACGCTGATGAATTCAAAAAGAAAGTGGTGAGAGTAAAACCAACTCGTTTTGAGATTGGAGCAGTTTACCCAGTTGAACCAAAAACACGAAAATCTGTCTCAAAAACGTTAATGAAGCCAATATCAAAGGAGTTGGTTTTAGATATTGATTTGACAGACTATGATGAGATCAGAACATGTTGTCAAGGAACGTCGATTTGCCCCAAATGTTGGAAGTTTATTACTCTGGCCATTAAGGTCGTTGATGCTGCAATCATTGAAGATTTTGGGATTGAAAATAGAATATGGGTATTTTCTGGTAGAAGAGGAGTTCATTGTTGGATAAGTGATTCAAGAACTAGATACCTGAAAGAAAATGCTAGACGTTCTTTTATTGAATATCTCGACATTCTAAATATCAAATCCAAAAACAGGAACGGAGGTCTGGGACTTAGAAAACCTTACCACCCTCATGTCGAAAGATCCTTAGATATATTGAAAGATTATTTTGTTGAGATTATTTTGGAAGAACAAGGAACCTGGGACAGTTTGGAAGCGGGAAAGGAACTGGCTATGAAGGTGCCAGATGTCAGACTACGAAATGAACTGTTGAGGACTTGGGAAGCCAATAATGTGCCTAGTACCGATAAATGGGTTGGTATTGGGAAGTTATATCAATCCATGAAAATCACTTCATTTGAACTGGTTGATTGGAGAAAGGAGATGATTTTAAGTATGTTATATCCAAGATTGGACGTTGAGGTTTCCAGACAATTGAACCATTTACTTAAATCGCCATTTTGTGTTCATCCTGGTACTGGAAATGTATGTATTACATTTGAGCCAACGGATAAAGAATTCGATCCTTTTGCCGATACTCCAACAGTCAAAGATCTACTTACACAGGATGAGTTTAATTGGAAAAATACCAAACTTAAGGACAGTATTGATATTTTCAAAAAATTTGTTGATAAGCTTTTGAAGGAGGAGGGGCATTTGAAACGTGAATTGGAGGCCCAGAGTTTAGAATTTTGAATCCACACTATATTTCCGTCTCGGTGGATAAAAACACGTGAATTAACGGCAAAGAAGTGTCATTAACTCAAAGTATTAAAGCACGTGAATTGTCAGGAAAGGTCAACGGTAGCAGATTATTTGTGCACGCATGCCACAGTAAGATAAGAAATTTTGTGTGGCTCCCTCGCTTTCAACCACACTTGCTACCACTTCCACTTCTGCTTTTTTATATAAAACGCCTAGCATCCCTCTGAACTTTGGGCTGATAGTAAACTATTTGTACAACAATACTTGAGAAAAAACATGACGACACTTGGAACTATATATACGGACCACGCAATTCATTTCCATAATGACACCGACCAAAAAAAGGGAGATGTGTTAACCATTCCTCTAGAAGATCAGAAAAGACTGGCATTTCCAGAATGGGCACCTACTTGGAATATTAAGGATGACCATAAATTTGACCACGTCCCAGTTTTCAAACACTTGGATAAAGGTTTTCTGGGAGACCCTGAATTCAAATCTTTAAAAAGCCACCCAAATATCAATTTTAGACAGGTTTCTCCTAAACTTGGTTTAGAGGTTGATGGTATTCAATTAAATGATTTGACTGACCAACAAAAAAATGACTTGGCGTTGCTTGTAGAGCAAAAGGGTGTCATTGCTTTCAGAAACCAAACTTTCAAAAACGACAGCTTTGAAAAAATTAAGGAATGGGGTAGATACTACGGTCCTTTGCATGTTCATCCTACCTCTGGTGCTCCTTTGAATCACCCTGAATTTCACTTAACATTCAGAAGAGGAAATGAAAATGAGCAAAAAAGACACTTCAAGGACAGATTGAACAATATTTCTTGGCACACTGATGTGGCCTATGAAACCCAGCCACCTGGTATTACTTTATTTGCCATGTTACAAACTGGTAATGCTGGTGGTGATACGCAATTTCTTGATCTATTTGAAGCATATGATAGATTATCGCCATTTATGAAAAAGAAATTGGAAGGTTTAAAGGTGTTGAATACTTCTAGAGATCAGGCCGAATCAGCAAAACATGCTGGTGGTATTGAAAGAAAAAATGCTATCGACTCTATTCACCCTTTGGTGAGATATCATCCCGTTTTGAAAAGAAAAGGGCTGTATATAAATAAATCTTTTTCAAGAAAAATTTTGGGATTAAAAACTGAAGAAAGTGATAATTTACTCCTATTTCTTCTTAACCATATTGAAGCTTGTCTTGATGCGCACGTTAGAATGAACTGGGATGAAAATACTGTTGTGGTTTGGGATAATAGAAGAGTTTTACATACCGCTACCACAGATTGGGATTCGGATGACATTCGTCACGCTTTCAGAGTCACATCGATTGCAGAAAGACCAGTTGAAAGTGAGGAAGAATATCAAGCTTGGACGCCAGAGTTGGAAATTGAAAATATAAAATTAACTGATTATTTAGCCAGCTTGAGTGCTGAAGAATATTTTGATAAAGTCATCAACTCATCAGCTGGTAAATTAGACAAATAAAGCCCCGAAGAAACTGGTTTTTTCAGCTTATTATTAGAGATAATTATTTATGATTTATAGTATTTTAAGCAACTGATACGCAAGAATCTTCAAAAAGATGTTACATTATCTTTTTACGCATCTTAAGTTTTATCTTGTGGAAGATTGCTAAATGATATATTTCCCAAATAAAACTTAAGATGTCTACATGTTGGTAAGCGATCATGCCACCAATATTGGAGAAAACAGAGTATTCTTGAAAAAAAATGGCTAATTATGTATCATCAATAAAAATCTATTTTATAAACGGTTAAAAAGAATAGAAATAATATACGAGTTAATCAGTGGTCAAATCTGAAATCAATTCTGCTAGACCCTTTGTCTTTTGTGGTGAGAATATAGTGTTCCTTCTCTTCTTCTGACATTTGAGACCAAGTGGMTTCCCTTCTCTTATTCAAAAATTTGTAAAATTGTTTTGTAAGAATTAGTGTTGGTATCATCAGGAGAGCAAAAGCAAATAAAACATCATTTCCCTTATGGTATAAAGGTTTGTCTTTTGTTCTGTAGATGTTTGAAGATATTATACTGCCAGCTTGAACAAACATGTTATAAATCGAAGCTGAAACGGTTCTTGTTTTGATACTTTGAGAATTTCTTGAGCAAGCCGATACCATCATTGGGTGAATGTAAGGAACTGCTAAAGCGATGGTTAAAACCGCATAGGTTTGCCATTGATCAACAAGACTTCCTTTCCAAAATCTCAAAACACCCAATAAAGGAACCATCCATAATGGTTGGATTAAAGCAACACCAAAGATATTAGTGATATGTTCACTGAAATAAGTAACAACTAATAGGACAATGATTTTCAAAAAGTTGTATGGAATACATAACAAATTGACATGGAATGTACTGAACCCCATTTGTTTTAAAAGTAATGTCATGTATTGAGATAGGGTGTTTTCTGGAATATAAGCAACCAGACCAATAAAGTACATAGGCCATAAATGCCAGTCTGATAATGCTTGGTATAACATTTTCAAACTTAATCCCTGTCTATTATGCATGTCACCTTTGGAAGGATCATTTCTCAAAATCTTGTTCACAACAATTTTTTGTTCTTCATCTGTTAACCAACCTTTTCTATTCCAGGGTCTACTAGTTTGAACAGGAGATGGCACCATTATGAAAAATGCAGATACACCAATTGAAAGCGTAATCAAACCTTCAATCAAAAACAACCATGCCCAACCAGGGTGACCATGGATTCCTCTCATATGTAGGATACCATATGCTATCAAATAATTTAGAATTTGAGTCAAATACATTGTACCCCAGAAAAATGAAAGTCTGATAGATAATTCGGCTGCCGTGTAGAAATAAGATAACCATAGAACCAAGTCTGGAATGAAACCACCTTCACACAATCCCAAAAGAGCTCTGCAAGCGTAAAAACTGCCTTTACCATCAAGTCTAAATTGGCAGATAGTGACAATTGACCACAAAGTAATTTGAATTGGAATCCAAACATCCGATCCCAATCTTTTAGAAATAAGCTGTGAAGGCAATTCTGCTGCCAAAAAGCAAAGATAGAAAATGGTGTTACCTGTATTGTAATTGTCTGTAGTCAATTTCAAGTCTTTTAACATATCATCAGAAACAGCTTGAGCGAGGTTGCTTCTATCCATTTGAAGTGCTGAAAAAAACAAACAAGCAAAAAAAGTGACTCTCATATCCAACTTGTATGTCAACTTTCTTTGTGCCTGTTTAGTCCATTTGAAATCTGGATCAAATTTTCCACGACACTCGTACTTGGATTCCTCATATAAGGCAGCATACTTATCTCTAACCTTCTCGTTCAAAAACGGATTATTAAGTGAATCTGGTGCTTCATTTTCCGAAATGATTGAAAAGTTCTCTGTAAAAAAAGCGTCTTCCTTATCTATGCTAATGTTTCCATTTTCACTAGTGCTTCCATCTACACTAATGTTTCCATTTTCATTTTCATAGCTTTTTGCTACCATTTTGTCTGCTAACTGATAACAATACTTTCCAATAACTTTTAAACCCCCTGCACTGACTATTCAAGAAACATTGTTGCCTTTATATAAAAAATAGTGCCTATTTCTCCTATAAAAATTTCTTCCTCATTTGCGTGCATATGGAAAAAACTATGGCTACACAAAGGCAAAAGAAGAGCCACAAATTTCTCTTTGTGCACAAACCTTATCTTTGCCCTGAGCCATACTTATGTCAAAAACATATATCACGTGACTCGAACTCTTTGCTATGGCTTCAACTTTTCACTGTGGAATCGTCCTCTCTATCATGGCGTCAGCCACAAATTTTGGTAGTGGCGTCGTTCTGTCACGTGATACGACGTTGCACAATAGCATGAAAATATTGATGCTTGGTGGCATACGCTTGAGTAGTTGTGATGGATTGATGTCAATCTTGGAAATCGGTACATACCGTACAAGTGTGCTTTTGTGTGGATGATTCGCATTTTTAGGCGGAATGCCCACAAGCCGGCAAATAAGGGCTTTTCATTGCGCACAAGATCGTCACAGGGTGAAAAATCAGCCCTGAAGCATGATGAACCCAAAGACGTCTCTCATGAACATTCACATCACAAACATTCTCCGCTACTGACGCAACCAACAGAGCCTGTGAGAACCAGGTTTGCTCCATCTCCGACAGGATTCTTACATTTGGGCTCTCTGAGAACAGCGCTGTATAATTATTTGCTGGCAAAATCAACAAAAGGACAATTTCTTTTGCGTTTAGAAGACACGGATCAAAATAGACTAGTGCAAGGTGCAGAGGAAAACATCTATCAAACACTGGAATGGTTAGGAGTGAAAATTGATGAAGGTCCAATACATCCAGGTCCGCATTCACCGTACAGGCAAAGCGAGCGTTCTGCTATATATCAAAAATATTCAGACCAATTGCTGCAGAAAGGATTGGCTTATAGATGTTTTTGCTCAAAAGAGAGGTTAGATGGTCTCCGGGATTCAGCCAGATTATTGAAGCCCCCAACGACTGTGTCATATGATAGACATTGCCTAGACAGTGTTTCTAAAGAAGATGGAGACGCACGTGCTTTATCCGGGGAAAAGTTCACTGTCAGGTTCAAATCCCCTGATTTGTATCCCGAATTTACAGATCTCTTGCACGGTAATATCAACTTACAACCACAAATAAATCAAACAGATAGAAGATATGAGGACCCAGTTTTGATGAAAAGTGATGGATTACCAACTTACCATTTTGCCAATGTCATCGACGATCATCTTATGAAAATTACTCATGTCATTAGAGGTGAGGAATGGATTGCTTCCACACCAAAACACATTGCTTTATATCATGCGTTTGGTTGGGAGCATCCAAATTTTGTTCATATTCCTTTACTTACTACAGTCGAAGGAAAAAAATTATCCAAGAGATCAGGTGATATTGATATCATGTCTCTGAAAAAAAAGGGATATTTAGCAGAAGCATTAATTAATTTTAGCGTTTTATTTGGGTGGAATCCGAAAAGAGAGTTAGGTGAAAGGGTTAGTGAAGTTCATGAACTATCTGAGCTGGAAAATAATTGGAACATCTCTGGTCTTACGAAGGGAAATGCCAAGGTAGACTGGAAAAAACTTGACTACTTCAACAAACATTTCTTATCTGAGAAATTAAAAGATCCTAATAGTGCGTTTTTTAAGAGTTCAGTTAATCAGTGCCATGATATGCTGAAATCATCCTTGAATCAACCCAATTTGGATAAGGAAAAGGTGAGAGAAGTTTTACAAAAGACATTTCCAAGCTTGACCAAATTGAATGATTTTGATTCCGAATATTACCATTATTTCTTTGTTGAACCAGTGTATAACAAGGAAGAAATATTAACCAGATTGAAGATTTCAAATGAAACGTTAATAAAAATTATGAATGAAATTTTCAAATACGCCAGTGAAATCAATCATCTGAACTTTGATTCAATCATCGATAAAATACTTTCAGGTATTCCCGATGTGAAGAAAAGAATTGTTTTCCAAGTTTTTAGATACGCATTGAGTGGGCCACAATCAGGTATCAACATTCCGATTATTCTTGAGCTTTTGGGTCAGCAGGAAGTCACCAAAAGAATTTCAAACATGAATCAATTTTGTGAAAAGTAGTAATATCTTCAAACAAGAAAAATTCGTTGTAAATAGCAATTTATAAAGCCGTGTAAATTAGGATATTATAAACATGAAATACAGTAAGTGTTAATGCACATCTCTCTCTCTCTCTCTCTCTCTCTCTCTCTCTCTCTCTCTCTCTCTCTCTCTCTCTCTCTCTCTCTCTCTCTCTATCTATCTGTGTGTGTGTGTGTGTATTCGTGCGTGTCATCGGTTTTTAAACCGGACTATTCTAAGTTCTTCAAATAATGTGGATCATTGGCCATTTTTGCTTTAAACTTCTCCCACCAGTCATTAAATTTTGAGATGTCAACTCTATTATTCGTGTCCGTGAAAGACGATAGATAATTATATGCATTGGCTATTATCTTGTTACTTATAGTCAGAATATCATTTTGATTCAATGTGACAGGAGGTTTGGTCGCTTTAACCAACATATTGGATTGTGTGTCTCTTGTTACTCTCAAACAATCCAATTGCTGTGCTGCTGCGCTATTGGGTTCGATACTAACTCCTATTACTATAGTTACTGTTTCCTTTTCTTCTGCCTCGCTGATTCCAGACTCCATATCTATGTCACCTTCATCGTGTTGGGTTGATGCGCCAGGAAGAATGTCAATATTGCCCGGATTGATTTTAAATATGGCGCTTTGTTTTGTGGCATTCAAAAACCCTAATAATTTGAATCCACTTTGCATCACATTTCCATTTATCCCAAATTGAGAATTATTGTCTGCATCAGGATATACCTGATAGTAAATAAGTGCAGTGTACTCCGGGTTGAATTGAACATTAGGTAACATGAAAATCGAAAGGTGGTATAATTGCTTCAAGGAGATTCCTCGGAATTCAATCATTTGTTTCTGTGGATTGATAGGCTGGGCTACAGCCACTGGTCTGTTCGATATTGTGGATGCAAACATGCTGTTGGAATTTATCTAATCGTAATATTTATGTGGTGTCTATTGAAGTCTGGCATTGCAGATTGACATGCATGCAGACTTTATTTACCCCCCAAGTTTATAACATGTAAAAGCGTCGCTGGTGGAAAAATCTAGAAGATTTCAACTCTAAAGATGCTTCGCACTGATGATTACTGAAGATTCTGTGAAAAAAAGCAGCTCTGTGACTTTGGACAAAAGAACGTCCTTATTATTGATGGTTTATGGCTAGTTTTCAGAGTCAATACACTCTGGAATTGTTATTTTGGAGATACATTAGAGTTAAAATAAAGTTGAAACCTTTTTTTCTAGTGCCGTTTTTAACACCACAACGCTATGCGACCAACATCCTTAGAATATAATTTTTCTTCTATATAGAAATATTAGACTGGTTGATTAGGAAATAAAAGACTTCACATCTGAATGTAAGAGCCTCTTTTTGTAGAAGAAGTTTTCCGGACTCCGGCGCCTCCCATGATTTTCTCTGAACTCGACACACGAGCTTTAGGTTTACTCGATGAAACACCAAGATTTTTTCTTTGTTTCCCAAGCTTCAAATATGCGTCATCTGAGATAGCTATTCTGCTGCTATTAGGTGAACTTGCCGCAGATATAGTCGTAGTTGTTGTCGTCGTTGTCGTCTTTTTGTAGTATGGAGAACTTGACGCATGGGGTTTTCCTTCCCGATTTTCTTTATCTTCAATCATGCTTTGGTTGTGCGATTGATTTATTGTCGACGTGTATGCCTCTTCGTCGTCAGAATTAGTATATGGCTGAACGGGATTATCTAAAGTTCTGTACTTTCTTGGTTGTCCTGGACTGGCCACAGGGACTGCTTTGTGGACTATCTTCAACCCATTCGATACATTCCTTCTCTTCACTGGAGTTCTAATAAGTTGATCGCTACGCAAATTCATTTGATCTTCTGAATCATCTGTTAGATTTGTTTCACCTTCGTCATTTTCGATCTCTCTCTTTTTATATTCTTCGTAAGAGATCAAGGGAAAGAGACCACCAATGAAGTCGTCAGGGAGCGTGTCCAATACCATGGTGTGTCTCCAATCTCTGAACTCGCTTTGATGCAAGTATAGCCAATGTTGTTGTGGACCAACAACCATTCCCGGCCTGATCATTCTCATGTAAGCAATACATTCATTGGCAGTAAAACCGTGGGTATAAATTAAATATGCGCCAATTAAACAGCCGGTTCTACCTAATCCGGCTTTGCAATGAACAGCAATCTTTCCACCTTTTGAAATGATTGTTTCGGAAGCACCAATGAATTTCTGAACAAACTCCATTGTGGGACATGTACCGTCTTCAAATATCATATCAATGTGCTGCATGTCTCTCTTGGTGAACTCTCTCTTGTCATATAAATGGGAATTTAACCTAACAACCAATTGTACATTTTGCTCTTTGAAAAAAGAAAGCACTTTTCTAAATGGTTCGTTTAATGGAGCACCTGCACGGGATTGTTTTGGTGACGCAAAGGGTATAAAGTCATTAGCTAAAATGTTCAAATCACCTTCCTCTACTCTCTCGTAGTTTTCGTACTGTTCTAGGTTGAATGACCTCATATCTAACAAATTTCTTTCTTTCGCCCTCCAAACACCGTAAACAATATCTTGAATCGTAATTTCAAAGTCAGCATTGGAATATCCAGCATCTCTGAATGACATGAATGGAGGGTCCACTTGCGAAATTGGCAAAAGAACTTGATGAGGAGCCCAATTTTGGACCAAAACCATATAGCATGCTAAAATACATGCTGCATTGGATCTTTGTCTATTATCACTCGAAGAATAGAATCCGACGGATTTTTCTTTATTTTTAGGATCATTCAAAATTTTGTGCAATGCAACTGCAAACCGGTATAGGTGTCCTACGTGAAGAGGACCAAAATCTAGATTGAAATTATTGTAAGGTAACGATTTTTCAATGCTGAAATAAACAAAATCCTCTGTATCTACCGGTTTTATGTCACTTACAACTAGATATATCCTACCTCTCAAAAACTCAATAGGTTCTATCTCCACTGACATGTCTGGCACTTTGACTATTCTAACCGTGTCCTTTATCCTACACCCCAAGCAAAGACTCAAAGGCGAAACTTATTAGAATCTACTAAAATTTCAGTTTAAAAATACAAATCAGAAACTGTTCTTGAGAAGATGTTTCAAACAACTTCGATGTGCAAAAATCTCAAACATTCTCAACCGTCAACAACGTCCCTGTTTACTTTTTGCCAGATATGGAAACGTGATGATGTTTGCCAAAAAAAGGCCCGAAGTTGAGATTAAAAAAATTAGGCGCCGATCGACGTGTCTTACTATCAAGGTTGAGCCTTAAGGTTACTCTGGAGTTTTTCAAGTACGTCTATAGCTTATTTGCCACTGAAAAGAAAAACCATATATAATCTATGGCTACATTTGGCTCAACCGAGTTTACGGGATTAGGTAACAATGGATTTGAGGTATCACTGAACTATATAACAGGAGTGCCAGATCCAAATATTCTGTTATGTTCCACGTCTTTGAAACTCCTATTCAAATCGCTATTGAAAAGAGATGCAAGTACAAAAGAAAAATCCATTACGGCAATGCTTCAGTATGTGAATGAACACGGAGATGAAATAAAGGATGATTTGGTAATGATGACATGGGTTCAGTTGTATGCAAAATTGGCGATTGACGACTCTAAAAAAGTGAGACAGGTTTCACACCAAATTCAAGGTAAGTTTGTTTTGTTGTTGGGTAAGGTATACAGCAAGTATTTGAAAGATACAATCGGAATCTGGACCTCGGGTCTTTTTGATCTAGATAGATCTGTGTCAAAATCATGCTCCGAATCTTTTGCCTTGGCATTCAGCAACAAAGAAAACATTGTCACGACTTTATGGAAACTTTTCATGCGCCAAATCTTGGATTTTTGCACACAAGTCATTATTCATGAAACAGACTCAACGTTGAGTGATGCGAGGTTTACATCTAATGATGAAAGTGAATCCAAGTACTTGAGGGTGTTGAAATGTGCCATTTCGATGGTTTCGCAATCATTGGCGGTCCTGGAGAATTCAGAAGATCTCTCGGAAGAATTCAAAAGATCATTGGTTGACATATACTCTAGTGACACTTTTACTGCTTGTTATTCATCAAAGGACTTTTCTCTTAAAGTTGCTACTTTCAAAGCTCTGAGATTTTTGGTGTCTTACAAAAAAATTTCGCCTATTATTTCAAGAGATTTGTATAAGTGTTCTGTCAAAGCAATGATCAAAGGTATCAAACTCGATTCTAAAACTAACCCTTTTCTTTACAGCTCAGTATTGATGCCAATGTTGGCAACCTTAGTAGCTGTGACACAATATGACTCCTCCTTTTGGTCGAGTATCAAAAACCCGGTTGACAAGATAAAGACATTATTGAAGCTGGGGTCATTGAATAGCGATCCAGCGTATTATAAGTTGATTAAAACTTTGATTTACGAATTACCTCCCCAAATTCTTCCTTTCAGAAGTGAGAATTTTGAATCAATTTTTCAAATATGTCTTGAAAACGTCCTGAAAGAAACCAATCGAGAGTTCATTCAAGAAGGTTGGGGTTTTATTATGAGTCTCATGACCCATATGTCTGAAACAAGCGAATTATCATACAATATTCTAAACTCGTTCATACAATCATTTGTTCAAATAGTTGATTCTAACAAATTTTCAAACTGTAGTATGCAGGGTTTGAAAACATTTGATATTGACGCCCTTTCTACTCTTTCTGAAATTATCAGCATTATAGAGTCTTCATATGATTCGACTGAAATAAAATATGAAAAATATACAATCAAATCGAATATTAAGTTCTTAACAAATTTCATTAAAATCATAAACTCCGAAGATGCTGATTTGCTTTCTCCATTTTTGGAAGGAGCCATAGAGTACATTCAAAGTGAGCCTGAGACATGTGTGATTCCTTTCGACATAATCAAGGTTAGCATACCATTAATGAATAAAAAAGAGTCTGAAATGATTAATATTTTTGTTGAGACTCTACCTGCATACATCAAAGATGGCCATATAGAGGCGATACTTTCAATTTTTACAGAATATACTGGTTCCCCATTTTCAAATCACGAAACAATTTTGAATATTGCGGATGAACTTTTTACTTCTCTACATGCTCTCTCTAAAGAAGATTTCTTTTTAAAAGTGTTACCTGATCTGAAAAACTTCAATATCCATGATTCAAAAATAGTTAATGAATATCTCGTTCAAAATGCCTCAAATCTTTCACTATCCGATGAAAAATCTGGCTCTGATGCTGATTATTCGCATTGGTTTGAGGTCTCTAGAGCAACCAAAAATTCGGATATTCTCCATAAAATGTATTCTGAAATACCATTGGATACTTTCATCAAAAACTCAAATAAATTCTATGATCAAGAGCTTTTCGTTCAATTTGTTATTGAAAATAAACATTTTCTATCAGAGCTATATGGAAAATTAGCAAATGCTGCAGAAAGCAATACATACAGAGATGAAATTTTATTGCTGGAAAGACTGGAAACTGATTTGTCTGCGAGTGGAAATTGCGCAGCCATTTTTGAAGCCTGGCTTTTTTCTGTTAAAGCTGAAAAGATGGTTCCAGACCCACTCATGGAGAGAATGAAGGGTCTGGAGCAATCAACAAAACTGAAACTTATTGATCTTTCCTTTTTTGATCAAATTGAAAACGGCAAGGTGTGTCCTTTGTTTTTAATCAATGATGCTCCAGAAGGTGTTGCATCATTGTTTATCAAGGAATATGAGCAAATTGTTACTCCAACAAGCGATGATATTGTATGTATCATTGATAAATTGATGATTGTAACAGTGTTGATGAATTCAACTTCTACATTCGAACTTGATTCCAAACTTGCTATAATATTTCAGTATCTTAAAAAGGTGACATCAGTTATTCAACTTCCAGTACTTTACTTGACTAAGCTGAATAACATTTTTGAGTATTCTGACTGTTTATTCAATTTGGGAATCCGAGATATGAAATTTGAATTCTTTTTTGAAAACTTTGTGTTGGAACAATCAGAAAAGAAACTATTGTATTTGAAGAATTTTTTGGCAAGTGAAAGTGAAGTTCTTTCATACCTCACTTTAACTCTTATTAATGAAATGATTGCCCCAAGAACTTATGACTGTGCTATTCTTTCCTCTGATGCCATCAAAGCAGCTTCCAAAAATCCTAGAATAATGACTCTAATTTTGCACAATACTAAACATTGTTTAACCTCTTCCATGCTTGACTACTTCAGAACCAGCACTGTTGCAAACCTTAACAGTATCAAAGGGGACAGTGAAATACTCACCACTGGTTTAGAACAATTACTACTCTTAAATTATTCCATAGAGCTAGATCTTGAACTTGTTGAGGATGATGTTAAACCATTGATTGCTCCTCAGAGACTTGGAATTATGCTGAAAACCATTTGTGGATGGTTAGACAGTGATGTTGCATTTGATGAAAACTTTAAACTTGTAAGGATGGCTTTGATGCAATTTGTCAGAAGCTATATCTCATCGATTTATTGTGTCTCTGATAGTATATATCCTTCGGATTTCATTGAAAAGATTTTTGAACTTGGTTTAAGATCAATATCTGATTCCATCAACCTAATCAACTCGGAAGATGAAATTTCGATGGAATTATTATATTTCAGTTTAAAAACATACAGAGTTCTGGAAAATCATAAAGAACTTATAGAATCCTGGAGTGATCAAATTCCTGATATTAACAAGGAAATAATTGAAATATTTTTTAAAGTTCTGCAAATTGACATGGATGGTGACTGTTATTCCATTTTATTGGAAAGTTTGGGTTACATATTGGAAAAAAGTGTTAAAACACAATCATTGTGCTCATATCATGAAATGTTTTATCAATATATTGATGTAAAAAATGTCAAAGTTCAGCGCATTGTTTGCTCTATTCTAAGCAAAATAATACCTAAAATTCAGGACGCTTTAGTTGTGGAATTTACTTTATCAAAGAGAAAGGTCGACGAAGAAGGCAACTCAAATGTGCATTTACCTCAAGTTTTAATCGACAACTGCAGTAAAGTACTTGATGAATACATGGAATATGAGGAGCAGTGTTATGTTAATAGATATTTATGGAGTTGGTATCTATTATTGATGCACTTCCAAAATATTACACAGCAACTAAGACAAGATTATCTTTCCGATATCGGGGAAAAATCAATTTACCAATTCTTGAGTTTTGCTTTTGAAGAATTACAGATGGATAAATTCAGAATCCCTGTGGTTGATCAAAATCCTTCTTCAACTTACATTAAGGAGTATCAAATAGATAAATTTACTGGTACAGTTGAAGCCGAAAACAAGGAAGTTCTTATAAACTGTTTGTATGCTATAATGGATACAATTGGTGGTACTTTTACCCAGCAATGGTTCAACTCTTTCAAAGACAGAAAACTTCAAGGAAATGTGGAAAACTTTATTGTCAAATACATCAGTCCATCTTTGATATCAGATATAGTATCAACCCTTTCAAATAAAAATTCTATTGAGGATTCAGATTTCAAAATAAATGTCAATTCTAAATTCAGAGAGATTAGATGCTTGTATAATATAGATGACCAACAAATGGAAATCTCAATTGTGCTGCCATCGAACTATCCCTTGTCTCAAATCTCTGTGAATGGTATATCAAGAATTGGAGTAAATGAAAAAAAATGGAAATCGTGGATCATGTCCGCTCAATACGTTTTGAACTTTCAAAACGGAACTATTTTGGATTCCATTAAGCATTTCAAAGATAATGTCAGCGCAAACTTTGAAAATTATGAAGATTGTGCTATTTGCTACTCTATTTTGAATGCAGTTGATCACTCAACCCCTAATAAGATATGTCCTACATGTAAGCATAATTTCCATTCAGCTTGCTTATACAGATGGTTTAAGAGCTCAAGTACATCCACATGTCCGTTGTGCAGAACCAAATTTCAATTCAAAAGGCAACATTTTTAACAGCATACCATCTATTGAAGCGTCAAAGCTTTCGTTTTCTTCACATAACTCTTTAGTGAATAATTTGATTAACAGATTTATAAACTCATATATAGTCAAGTATTGAAAAAAGTCTGATTTCAGTTTTCCTTTTGGATTTGAGATTTAACCCAACCTTCGAGGCCACCTTCAATGATGATTTCCTGTAAATTCATACCAAGTTCACCAACTTTATTCTGCAAAATTGCGGCACCGGCCTCATCAAAAATGGTAACAGTTGAAGTTGGAATGTTCCATTCCAATTTCCATCCAGTTCTTCTAGTCAATTCTGGTTGTGAATTACTGTATCTTTCTCTCAATTTAGTGATTAATTCTGGTAATTCCAACGTTAATAAGGCGTTGTTGATGGCGTTACGGCCGAAAGTGTTACTAAAAGAACCCGCAGCTACAACCTTGATATTTCTAGCTAAAATAGAGGTTGCAGCTTGTTCTCTAGACGAACCAGTACCAAAGTTAAAACCAGAAACAATGATATCACCAGCCTTGGTCTTAGAGCCAAATTCAGAGTCATAATTTTCCATACAAACCTCAGCCATCTTCTCTCTGGAAACATCATCTTGATATGTGTATTTACCTGGGTATATACCATCTGTGTTCACATTATCGGCATCACAAAAAACAATTTCACCAGAAATTTTTTCAGGAAAGCCTTCTAAAGTTGATGGTGCAGAAGGATCAGCGTTTACAACAACATCATCGGAAATAGGCTTTTTATTGATAATGACAGTCTTCTTGACTTCATTTGCTGCTGGACATGGATTTCCCAAAACTTCTTCAGGAGATGCAATTTTACCTAAAACAGCAGAGGCAGCAACCACTTCTGGGGATGCCAAATAAGCTAGAGCGTCTTTAGAGCCCATTCTACCCTTGAAATTTCTGTTGGTAGCAGAAATACCAACTTCTCCTTCCTTCAACAAACCGGTACCTAAACCGATACATGGACCACAACCTGCCGGTAAAGTGATACAACCTGCATCAATTAATGTTTTCCATGCACCGTCCGCTTCAGCATCCTTCTGTACTTCAGACGAAGCGGCAGCAATGTAGAATTCCACACCATCGGCAAGCTTGTTTTTACCAACGACATCAGCAGCAGCCTTGATATCGGACAGTCTAGAATTGGTACAAGAAACTAAGTAAGCTTTATTCACTTTAATGTTTTGGGAGCTCAATTCGGCAACCGAGGTACCAATCTTGACGGAGTTTGGACCAGAGACATATGGGCTTAGGGTGGATAGATCCACTCTCAAAGTTTTGGCATAGAATGCATCCTTATCAGCAACAACAGCGTTATTCTTTAACTGATCTAATGTATTGGCATTGATTCTAGGGTGATTTGGGCCAACTCTCAATAATCTGTTGGTATACCAGTTCATCAATGTTTGATCAATTGGGAAGACACCACTTAATGCACCCCATTCTGTAGTCATGTTGGCGACAGTCAATCTGTAATCTACTGGCAAATGCTTGACGGCGTCACCGGTGAATTCAATAGCATGATTCAAAACTTCATCTTTGTTGAATAATCCACATAAAGCAACAATAATGTCTTTACCTGTGGTTCCCTTTGGTAATTCACCTTCCAAAATGACATTGGCAACAGGTGGGATTTGCCACCAAGTTTGGCCAGTAGCCCAAATTGCAGCAGCATCAGTTCTGACGACAGGGGTTCCTAAGGAACCAATACCACCATAGGTGTTGGAATGAGAGTCTGATGCCACTGTTAAGTTACCTGGGAAAGCATAACCCTCTTCAATCATGATTTGGTGACCAATACCTCTACCTGCTGGATAAAAGTCAATTCCTTGTTCTTTCGCAAAGTTTTCAATGTTTTTGTACTTTTCAAGATTCTTTTCACTTTTATTCTGAACGTCGTGATCTAAGGTGTTCACGATTTGTCTATTATTTTTGACATTTTTAGCACCCAACCCTTTGAATTTCAAAGCGACGGGCCATGTGTTGTCGTGCGACATGACATGTGCTGGGCTAATGGATACATAATCTCCACTGTGAACTAGTTTGCCCTCTGGAACGCCTACGGCGTATTTCTGGACAATTTTTTCAATCAAGTTTTGGCCTGATCTGAATTTTGTAGTAGAAAATCCACGTTGTGATGCTTTGATCTTCAATCTAGCACTTAAAGAAAACATCTTATCTCAAATATAATTCTCTACTTGAAGCAAATGCTTTGAAATGTTTGTTAAGGGCAAACTCACAATAATTCAAAAAAAAAAACAAGAAAAACAGGAAAATACACAAAATCATCAAAAACATCAAATTTCGAAGGACAAATAAAAAGAAGTTGCACGCTCGATTAGAGCAGTGACTCAATCTAGATTGAAATTTCATGCAGCATTGACAATCGATTCTACTGCGCGCTTACCTTAACAATAGAAGAGTTGAAAAAAAAGATATGGAAGGAAGAAGAGCGGGAGGAGGAAGAGGAAGCAAGATGAGACTAAACAGAAAGTGAGTAATGCGTGCAGAACTCTTAACAATTTACATTATGAAAGAAGAATAATATTTTTGATTAAATGGAGGTACTTCATATGAAAATAAAAAAATCTATAAATGCGTTGTCAAAGTTAACCGCTTATGTTCATCCTAGATATCCTAGCTGACCAAAGCATAGGAGATTAGAGCTCAGATAAACGGGCATGGTCATATCTTAAGATCGTTTCAAGCAAAACCTTGAAACCAGTCTCAATCTCTTCTGGGTCCGTGTGTTCAACAGGGTTATGAGAAACACCATCCTTACTTGGAACAAATATCATTGCAGTTGGGACCACAAGAGCAGTAGCACAAGAGTCGTGACCTGCACCACTGACCATTTTTCGTGTTAGGTCCTTGCCTACAATTGCAGTGGCAGCAGAATCAACAATATCCACTAATTCTGGAGTGAAATGAGTAGCAGAGTATGGATATGGATCGTCGATTGTGTATGGCAATTTGACACCATTACCAGCCTTATTCAAACAAGCTTCTTCAATGACGGCCAAGCAATCTTTTCTGATGAAAGATAGCCCTTCATCGGTTTCGTGTCTGATGTCAAGAACAAATTCAACCTCACCCGGAACAACATTGACGACATCTGGTAAAAGGGATAGCTTGGCAACAGAGGCTAACCCTTTATGTTTTTTAGCAGCTTCGTTAACACCAATAACGATCTTGGAAGTGGCTAGCAAGGCGTCTCTACGAAATTCCAATGGAGTTGTACCAGTATGTTGCGACATACCTTGAATCTTGATGGATAACCAATTGTAAGCTTGAGCACCGGTCAAAACACCAATCTTTTGTCCGTATTCTTCCAACACCGGACCCTGTTCAATATGAATTTCAAAGTGGGCTTTCAAAGGATTGACTTTGTGGGAACATTCAACTTGTCCCAAATAACCAATTCTCTTCAGTTCTTCTAAAACAGTGGTCTTGTTATCGTAAACATCTTTTAACGCATAGATTTCTTCTTTAGTCTTGATACCAGCCCAGACACTTGATGCCATTAAACTCATAGGGAAACGTGCACCTTCTTCATTGCACCAATCAACTAGGGTGATAGGGAAATTTGGTGTAATGTTATTTTCCTTCAAAGTTCTCAACACTTGAAGGCCAGCTAATACACCATAAATACCATCATATCTACCACCAGTAGGCTGGGTATCGAGATGGGATCCCATACCGGTTGCTAATGCATCGTTGTGCTTACCTGGATAGGTAGCAAAGATGTTACCACATTCATCGATCTTGATGGTACAGCCCAGCTTTTCGGTTTCAGCAATAAACCAGTCTTTGACTTGTTTGTCCAAATCGCTCAATGCTAGTCTACAGACACCTGTTTGGGTAGGTTCTGGTCCCCAAACACCTTTAGCACCGAACATTTGCGCAGTCGAGTGGATAGTTTCCACCAACTCTTTAGAGTTGATCTTTAAATCTTGAGAAAATGTAGTGACAGTCATAATTTCTTATCGGTTTGTCGTGTTACCAAAACAAAAACCTAAAAAAATATTTATTTCTTTATCTCTAAAGTTGTGGAAATATTGATCCCTTAAATACTTCTTTCAACATAGACTTTAGAAATTTGAAAGAAGCCAATTGATAACGACTCGGCAGCCAACCGACTACATTTCCTAATTGAGCAAATAACTCGGCCGCGGAAAACTGAGAGAGCAAAAATGCATATCCAGAGAGCAGACATAAAAAAACATATAGTTCTTTTAAAATTAATGAACTCTTGGCTAATCCTCAATAACTTCTTTATTTTGGCAGCCAAATCAATACAAAGTAAAAATAATGTTTTACAGATGTTGTAAGAACCAGGAGAGACGTTTTTATTACGCATTTGTTTGTTTCAAATATCAAATTTTGGGCCTAAACACAGATTTTTTGTACGATACGGCTGTTGGTATTATTTGGTTTTGGATTCTTATATATAGATACACATATCTGTATGCCGGTCTGTATGTATGTATGTACACGTATGTTCGTTGTTGTAACTTGTATGGTCTCATCGACCATCAAATAAACAGTGTGAAGCAAGTGATAGAATTCTGACTAAAGTTTCGAAACAGCGCGAGAAATGATCGACTGAAGATTCTTTGGGGTATGGAATTTATTAATTGAAGCCACCTTTCTTTTCTTTTTCAACAGTTACTGAAGTCCTCACTGTACGACAAATAAGATGAGCGTGTCCGGATGTCTACAAGCCATTGAAACTCAGCTGCAAGAATTGGGTAGACTTGGGGTTGATCAACAACAACTCGCAAGTGTCAGATCCGCTTTATCTCAAATCCAAGACGGAACTCAAGCAATCTCCGAAAAGCAACAAGTTGCTAACTATCAGCAACAAACTTATACCCAACAGCAACCATACTCTCAACAGCAGCCTTACTCTCAACAGCAGCCTTATGCTCAACAGCAACCTTATGTTCAGCAACAACAGTACTATCAACCACCACCTTACCAACAACAGCAACAACAACCTTACCAACAACAACAACAACAACAACCTTATCAACCGATTTATCAAGCTGCACAATACAATCAACAATCGCAAGTTCAAACTGCTCCTCAAGTTCAAGCTGCTCCACAACAGCAGCAGTCACAACATCACGTTTCAGGTTCACTAAAGAAATTTGGCTCCAAATTAGGTAACGCCGCTATTTTTGGTGCTGGTGCAACCATAGGATCAGATATCGTTAACTCCATCTTTTGATTTTTTTTATAACTTTATAAAACTATAGCTGATTCTCTAAACTGTCAATGCAACGTATTATCTCGTAAATTGAAAAAAATATATGCGCAAGCCCGGAATCGAACCAGGGGCTCAACGATGGCAACGTTGAATTTTACCACTAAACCACTTGCGCTTTTTATATCATTTTAAAGATGCTAGGTTATCTTAGCCCATATAAAACCTGTATTTCATAAAAGTAATTTGTAACACCTATATTTGAATTGTACAACGATGTCATAATAAAACCAATACATTCGGCACAGTATTGACACAAATATAATTGGAGAACTGAATATTTAGAATAATGAAAGCACAGGGTTAGCACACTATGCTAAAAAGTGGATAACCGAATGTCTGTGAAAAGGATTGCAAACAGTCTGCGCATCTGTTGCCCAAATTAAAGGATTGGAAATCTTGTATTAAATACTGCCGCGTTTCCCACAATCAATATTCTCAAAAAACTCCTTGTCAAAAGTTGTCGAAAAACCTTGACTGGCTTTAGTAACATCTTCGTAATTTATTATAGTTCGGTGTTGAGATTTGATAATCTGTAAGCTGTTAGGCTTATCCCTACTATAGCAAATCTTAAGGTTCTCAGAAATCTTATGATTACKTAATACATAGAAAAGATAGCGCATGTATCGGAGACTATAAATACCGAGACATGCGCCTGTTTCATATTATTTACTTTTATATGTATTTCTTTTATAACCTTGATGAACACCACTTCTATACACATATAGAATTGTCAAGGGAAGACTTTGAAGTCTTCCTAACTTGAATACATAACTAACTATCTCTTGCCTAAGTATACTAGGCAGCATTGGCTATACAATATAACATAGTAACATCTTCGTAATTTATTATAGTTCGGTTTGACTGGAAAGTCTTGACAATGTTGGGATTTAATAATCTATAAGCTGTTAAGCTTATTTCTAATATAGCAGATCATAATATTCCCAAAAATCATAAGATTGCGTAATTCATAGAGAAGGTGGCGCAAGTCTTGGTGACTATAAATACCGAGACTTCATCTGTTTCATTCTGTTTATCTTTGTATTTATTTTTTTTATAACCTTGATGAACACCAGTTCTATACACAAGTATATGTAATTGTCAAAGGTAGACCTGGAAATCTTCCTGGTGTGACTAACTAAAGATCTTTTGCTCATTATAAGTGCAGTTATACGCATGCACAGCAACAAGCCATTTATAGGCACGCTTCCTACAATTTGGTAATTAGTTTTTGGTATTCACTTTTTTATGAAAATTTCTAATCGACTTTACTTTTTAAAATTTTATATTTTTTTTATCGTAGGTTACAATTATAAGTGTTTAATCCAAAAAAAAAACAATAGGACAATAGGTAGAAACTACACTTTTTGAAAGCATAACCACACATATTTAGGTAATAAATAAGTCATTACTTACTAAAAAAATTGGTATAGTATTTATGCATGCATGCTTACATTTGTTTCACAGGATACTAAGAGTATAACCTGTTTGAAGAGGTATATATAAGGGTGATGTTTATTACATGTGTAAGAGATAAAGTTACACTTAACCGGATTGAGCTAATGCTCCAATACGTTACAGGATAGCATTGACATAGTCATGCTAGAATATGAAGCTACAAGGTTGATGAGGATAGGAAAGGCWTGAATACATTATACAATGAAGATTAGACGTAATCTATCATTAAGGTCAAATGACATTCAATACAATGGAATTGATCGCAACATTCTCGCGGTCATGGAAAGACAGATTAAATACAATGTGTGGGGGAAGGTATCTGCGACCAGCGGAGTCCGCATCCTACGCATTGCGGGTTGTGTAGAAATACTGTCATGTCCCTGTTTCCATGATTAAGCTTGAGACTTATATAAAAGGAGACAAGTTCAATGAGAATCACGACCAGCGATTCAAATTGAAGAAGAGATCTATAATMATAGGATCACKAGASAAGTATTAAGATATTCTTGGCCGAGCTTTAAGATCGTCTTAAACGCACCACTGAGAATAGTTTGATACAGCCTTTGGTAATCTTAATTGTGTAAGCTTGTTAGCAGAGTTCAGCTTGGATTAGAAGCCTTGACTGTCTCACCAGCCCGCATTAAGATTACGAGGATAGGATCCAACGCAAGAGAGAAGTTATCTCTTACAACATGAATGATGGGGCTATGGCTCAATGGTAGAGCTTTCGACTCCAGATCGAAGGGTTGCAGGTTCGATTCCTGTTGGCCTCAATCATTAAATTTTTTTAAAAATTACTCCCAATATTTTTTTATATTTGTAAAGTTTTGCTCTATAAAACAGCTAATAAAGATTATTTCTTACCCTTTTTCTTTTTACTCTTCACTTTTGATGGTGGGGCTGCATGATTTGTTATCTTGACATGCTCAAATAATTTATTTCTACTTGAAAATGATTCGTTACATATAGAGCATTTCTCAGATCCTGAACTTAGTGATGGCGTTTTGTTGACATTTCCTTGTGGTCGTTTAGTATCCTTACCACTTTTTTTGCCTTTTGCCTTTTTAGCTTTAGAAACAGATGTGTCCCAATTGTCGTCATCGGAATCCAGATTAGTCCCGTTTAAGAGCTTAGAAAGCTCATCAAGCTGGAAATCAGTTTTGTCTTTGCTTTTGATATTGTCATATATATCATCATCCACGACATCATCAATCTCTGCATCCAAAGTATCATCAGAAAAACGTATTTCTGGAGAAGTTAAGTTTGGCTTTTCACTTTCTGTGACATAGTCATGTGTTGAACCATCAATTTCATCGTCAATATCAGGTGAAATTTCAAATTCACTTGTTGGATCATGTAAATCATGAATGTTTAGTTCTTCCATTCCTTGCTGTTCGATCAATTTCTCCAATTCTTCATTCGTTAATTCGTCCAAATCACTTAAGCTTTCCAAGGCATCTACAAAATCATCATCAATCTCTTGCACGAAGGCGTCACTATCAATTCCTAGCTCTACACCTTCTGCCCTCATTTCCTTTTTCAATTGTTCCACAGATTTCAAATGTTTTTTCGATTTCTCATGATCTGTAAATTGTTTTTCACTTTTGAAAAGTTTGTCACAAACAATGCATTCAAATACTTCAATGGATTTGTCATCATCATCAGATTTTTCTCCGTTCAGGAGCCTTTCTTCTTTGTAAAGCTTTTCTAATTGCTCTTCAATATCAGCAAGATCATTTGGATCAATCTGTTGCCATTCTTGCTCTTTGAACACTTCTTTTCTTTTTTCTCTTTCGGCCTTTTCTGCTTCGACTTGTAATCTTATTTTTTCTTTCTGTTTTTTCAAACTTTCCTTTTCAAATGCTTTCCTGGCTTTTGCATTGATTCTCGGGTCCATTTTTTTGATGAAAGAGATATATCTTTTGACTTGTTCATTAAATTCTTTTCTTCCCTGTTCCCTAAGTTTTCTGTTTTCCTTTTCCATTATTCTTCTGGTTCTTCTATCAGGCGCCGTTGAATATCTATATCTATCACACCAGGCAAATGTTTTTATACTCTGAAAACCACCCCATACTTTATAGAACATTCTGGTTGTTTCGTAGCTTGTTTTAGACCGCCCAATCCTAGGGAACAAAAGATTCTTTGGATCACAAGCATTGGCTTGAGGGGTATCGTCCTTAAATTTATCGAAACCTGGTAATTTTTGTTGTTTACCAGCCTGAACTTCCTCTGAAGCAATTCGGTCTAACAATACAGATACTACAGCATAAAATCCTGTATAAGTGTCTGTAAAATTTTGGTACAGATTAGAATTGAAATACTTTTCAATATCATCCACAGTTGTTCCTGAATAATAGACAGGTTCATCATTCCAGTGATCATCATCATCATTGCTTTTTCCAAAACCTACCCTATCACCATCTTCCATTAGTATTTGGAGTTTATGAGAATCATACCAGGATCTTTCTTGTGCATCACTTAATGTTTCATATGCTATTCTAACTTCATGAAAAAGCTTAGTTGTATTTTCTACATCGTCTGGATTTTTATCTGGATGCAGTAGTAAAGCCTTTTTTCTATATGCCTTTTTGATTTCCGTCTCCGTAGCTACTTCTTCAACTCCAAGGAGCTCATAGTAATCGGTTTTCATGGTCGGTTGATTTTTCTTAACGAAATAGTAGGGCTTCTATGGTATTTTTGAAAAACTTTCAATTATTTTTATAAAATGGTTTTTCCGGAGCACTCCACTTTAATCAACTTTTCCTTGTTAAATACAAATCCAGGTACTTTTTTTTTACTTTATCTTCACACTTGATTTCTGTATTCAGCGGTCGCTATGACAAACTCATAGTTAGCTTTGTTTGTTCCAATTTGTGTGCCTGAAAAATTTCAAAAACGACTACCCGTGCACCAGAGATCAATAACGTTGCGCGACAGCATGAAAATTAAAGATGGAAACGAACAGCACACACAGGCATCATGGTGCGCTTTGTTTTGGTGTTTCATTACCAAGATTAGATTACTCTAGTGCACTGCACAAGCAAAAAAGCTGCAATTGAAGGTTATCAGTAGTGTGCGATGGTTGTTTTAGCTGCGTCAGTATGTACCAGAGGTGGTAAGCCTCTGCTTTCAAGACAATTCAAAGAGTTGACAAAGGATAGAGTTACCACATTATTGTTAAATTTTCCAACATTACTCAACGATTCGAATAAAACTCAGCACACAGCAGTGGAAGATGAATTTGTGAGATACATATACCAACCATTAGAAGAATTTTATGTTGTGTTGATCACCAACAAACACTCTAACATTTTGCAGGACATTGATACCTTGCATTTATTCACGCAATCTATCACGTCCATTTTGAGATCGGTGGACGAGAGAGAAATCTACGAAAACTGTTTCGAATTATTGAGTGCTTTTGATGAAATCATATGCATGGGCTACAAAGAGAATTTGACGTCGTCCCAAATTATCAATTTCTTGGAAATGGACTCACATGAAGAAAGAATTCAAGAAATCATTGAGAGGAACAAGGAATTGGAAGCCGCAGAAGAAAGTAAGAAGAAGGCAGCGGAGTTGCAATTCAAGGAAATGATGAAGAAATCAGAGCCACAAGGATATGGCATTGATCGATCCTTTAGTGAACAA
The DNA here is from genome assembly GCA_001599115.1 of Pichia sorboxylosa. NCBI lineage: Eukaryota > Fungi > Ascomycota > Pichiomycetes > Pichiales > Pichiaceae > Pichia > Pichia sorboxylosa. The sequence continues at coordinate 781,176 of BCGC01000003.1, read as the reverse complement.
CAATATATTCAAAACCAATATCAACAACAACAAAGCTACGAACCTGAACCATCACACAACTATTCAAATACACCACTAGCGAAACCAAGTGCTAGATCAGGCGGTATGCAGCTTGGTAAAAAGTCTACAGGACTTGGTGATTCTCAACCACTTTTAGTGAATACCCCTGCGCCACCAAGACAGCAACAATACCAACAGCAATATCAAGAAGAAAGAGTTCAAGTACAAAAGAAATCAACCCCACAGATTCCAAATGAAGGTATATTGCTCACAATCAATGAAAAGTATAGTGCCAAAATTTCCAGAGAAGGTAACATAGAAAGTGCTGAGGTTAAAGGTGATTTACAGATTAGAATCAATGATTCATCCTTATCTCTTTGTACAGTCAAATTGCACTTGGAAGACGATAAAATAAATGATACGCAAACCCAATATAAGACCCATCCTAATGTTGATAAGAAGCTTTTTAATAGTGACTCAATTATTGGATTGAAGGATCCATCTAAGCCATTTCCAAGTAATGACCAAAACTTGGGAGTTTTGAGATGGAAGACCACCAAGAAATCATTTGAAAGTGAGGATTCCTCTTCAAGTTTGTTACCATTATTATTGACCACCTGGGTTAATGATAATAGTGATGGTACAATTGGATTGACATTTGAATATGAAAACAATGTCAATAAAAAGGTGGACGAGGTGCAAATCCTCATACCTGTAATTAATGCTACTTTTGAATCCAGCGAACACGAAAATGTAGAATTGTCATTCACTGATGATGGTGTGGTTGTCAAACTCACTGACCTGTTGGCAAACGCTACCGGATCGTTTGAAATCTTATGTAAAGACGTTGAAGATGAAGAAGCTGTATTCCCAATTGAATTAGAATTTAATGACTCAACCAAATTAGAAAATTCGGTTTCTGGTATGAAAGTCACAATTGACGCTGTTGTTGGTACTGAAACTGAGGAAGCTTTACCTTTTGATGTTTACTTCAACTCTGCAAGTGAAGGTTATTACATTGTTTAGATGTTTAGCAATAGTATCAAAGAGAGATCAATTAAAATTATATAAACACTCACCTATTCTTTTTGTATGTCAGAATAGTTTTATAATTAAAATTCAAATATACACAACACGCATGCATGAATGCATGCACACCAGCAGATTGGTGCTTCAAAGGAAGATCATGGCGTGGAAGGACAAGCCGCTTCGCTGAAAGGTAAAATTGTGCGTCGGAGTTGAAACTTTGACAGATATTATATGTTCAAAATCCAATTCATTAGCTAAGGAAAAGGATGTTGAACACACTAGGTATCTGCAATAAAGTGCGTCTATATTTGATATATTCCAATCAATGGACCAATGTTATAACATTGAAGATAGATAAAACAGGAGATTACATACTCCAGGGTAGAAATCCCAAAACCCTAGAAAATGAGATGATTTTACCCATCAGCAAAAGACAAAAGATAACATTACATGATCTGGAGCAGATATTTGAAGACTTGAGTCGAAAAGAAATAAGGAATGAAAGAGTTTTGTTGGGAATTGTTGATGGCGATGGATCAATATTATGTTATTATGTTTATAAGGGAGTACGACATATTGAAAGTGGGAAATGATCATTTAGAGGGAAACAGCAAATAAAGAAAAGCTATATTATCACATGCATGCATCTATTTTTCTATATAGATATACACACATACACAATGCTATATGCCAGAAATTAGAAAAGTTGAGATATACAGGTTTTTGCAGCGCATAGTAAAGACATTTTTCCAGTCTGGTGAACCGAAGGTAGATTATTTACATGGAAAACAATCAACTCTCGATAAATATCAGGGAATTCCACAGCCAACCAGGATTTGATGAATTCATCTTTTAAATTTTGATCAATGTTGCATTTAAGCGATGCATAAATGATTTTATCAATCAGCTTTTGGGTTTCTGGATAGCCATCGAATAGTTTTATAACTGATTTATACTTATTGATAATTTTTCTCAACTTGTTCAAGCATTTCACATTTGCAATCAGTGATTTCTTTTGTTTTATAATCTTCAGTTCAGAGTCTATGGCCGACTTTTGAAAGTCATTGATTACTGGAGTCTCGATCAGGTTTTTTTCCTTTTGAGCTAGTTCACGCAGTTGATGGTTAGCTGAATCCAAGTCCTTGTCCTCCAAATTATCCGGAAAGATGCTATCAGACTCCTTTTCGTTTGAATCTAGAATTCCGTGCAAGAAGCAAATATCCGTTGCATAAGATCGAATCGTTAGAGGCGGCATGTATTGAGTTGGCCAGGGCAAATATGACTGGAAAGCAGGGCGGGTGAATGACACATAGTTGTCCTGCACTAAAAAAAAATTATACAATGTGATGATATGGACATTGAGAATCCAATCTTGCAGAAACCCACTTAGCAGGATTTCCAGCTTGGGATCTGCATCTATCACTAGCGTTTCAGGTCTGAGACAGTTCCAAATGTCGTAAAACCCGGAAACTTGCTTTCCTGACTCGAGTTTCATGTAAGGCAGTTTGCCATCTACTGATGCAAAAAGCCCCGAATCCGGCACGACAATTGCTTCTGTATCTTCTAATAACTTTGCCAACACCACCGACTCAACATCAAAGGCTGCAATCTCAGCCCCATCTCCCCAGCTGTGGATTTCGTCCATGTCCGCCTTGAAACTTCAAATGCTAGCATAGCTACGGTACAGATTAAATCAATTCATATTACGGTCGATCGACGCAAACCTTCTGATCTGTTTTTTCTCCCAGCTCCCCGTCTCTTTTTTTCCCTAGTCGGCCCCGGCAGCCGCAGTGAACGTGATGCATGGCGTGGTGGCTCCATATAAAAAGCGGCGCGTTCCCAGAAAAATCATTTCCACAAGCAAGGACCCGCTAATTGAAGTACGTAAGCTAGGTGTCGCTGTATCGGATATGGCGCGCTGATATCCGACGAGCGTTTTTGGAATTGTTCTTCCGTTGCTCCAGGCCCCGGAGACGGACATTTATGCGGTGGCGGACATTTTGTATTGTACGATGGCCCGTTTCTCCGCCTAAATCGCTTCTCCGCTAGAAGGTGAATATAATACTAACCGATTTCCCCAAAAGAATTTGTTTATCCGTAGATGCTTGCTGCCAGAAACGTCATCAGAGCTAACATGTCTTCCGCCTCCAAGGCCTTTTCCACTACTTCCGCCGTCATGAGAACCGAAAAGGATGCTTTTGGAGACATCGAAGTGCCAAGCGAAAAATACTGGGGTGCTCAAACTCAAAGATCCTACCAAAACTTTAAGATTGGTGGTGCCAGAGAAAGAATGCCTGAACCAGTGATCAAGTCCTTTGGTATCTTGAAAAAGGCCACCGCCAAGGTCAACACTGAATTGGGTGCTTTAGACCCAAAGTTGTCAGAAGCTATCCAACAGGCTGCAACTGAAGTCATCGAAGGTAAATTGATGGACCACTTCCCTTTGGTTGTTTTCCAAACAGGTTCCGGTACTCAATCTAACATGAATGCCAATGAAGTCATCTCCAACAGAGCCATTGAAATCTTGGGCGGTGAATTGGGTTCCAAAACCCCTGTCCACCCAAATGATCACGTCAACATGTCTCAATCTTCTAACGATACCTTCCCAACCGTCATGCATATTGCCGCTGTGACTGAAATTTCCACACATTTGTTACCTGAATTAACCGGTTTGAGAGATGCTTTACAAGCCAAAGCCGACGAGTTCAAGGACATTATCAAGATTGGTAGAACCCATTTACAAGACGCCACCCCACTTACTTTAGGTCAAGAATTTTCCGGTTATGTCCAACAATGTACTAATGGTATTAAAAGAATTGAAGTCGCTTTAGAACACTTAAGATTCTTGGCTCAAGGTGGTACCGCTGTTGGTACTGGTCTTAACACCAAGATTGGTTTCCCAGAAAAGGTTGCCGAAGAAGTCACCAAATTAACTGGTTTACAATTCTACACTGCTCCAAACAAGTTTGAGGCCTTAGCTGCTCACGATGCTATTGTTGAAATGTCTGGTGCCCTTAACACTGTCGCAACCTCTCTTTTCAAAATCGCCCAAGATATCAGATACCTAGGTTCTGGACCAAGATGTGGTTACGGAGAATTATCTTTACCAGAAAACGAACCAGGTTCTTCAATCATGCCAGGTAAGGTCAACCCAACCCAAAATGAAGCTTTAACTATGGTATGTACCCAAGTTTTTGGTAACCACTCTTGTATCACTTTTGCTGGTGCTTCCGGACAATTCGAATTGAATGTTTTCAAGCCAGTCATGATTTCCAACTTATTATCTTCTATCAGATTATTAGCCGATGCTTCAAACTCTTTCAGAGTCCACTGTGTTGAAGGCATTGTTGCTAACACTGACAGAATTGAAAAGTTGTTACACGAATCCCTCATGTTGGTCACTGCTCTTAACCCACACATCGGTTATGATAAGGCCTCCAAGATTGCTAAGAACGCTCACCACAAGGGTTTGACTTTGAAGCAATCAGCCTTAGAATTGGGTTACTTGACTGAAGAACAATTCAAGGAATGGGTGAGACCAGAAAACATGATTGGTCCAAAGGCTTAAATTTAGTCCCTTTAGACATTACATTTGTATTCAATTCATCCAAAAGAGTATCACACTCTTTATTATTTATTAGATCTTTTCCAGGCAGTAGTAAACGTATTTTATATAAAGCTGCTGTTTATTTTAATGTCCTGCATGTAAAAAAAAATGATATGATACGGTATTACCGGTCTCGCATAAATATTCGGAATTTGATGTTGGGGCGCCGCGTTACGTTCGAACGCCAATGCTTTACAATCTCACTCAACCACAATTTGCCCTTGGGGGTGTTTAAGAGAGAAAAGCATACCGCAAATATCGATCATGTTTGCGTATTCCAAACGCTTAGCGTTCAGAAACGTCGTTAAACGGGCGGTATTGTCAAATTCCAAATCTTTTGTACATCCATTTAGAAATGCATCGACCTCTTCAATTGTTTCCTTCTCCAATGAACTCGATTCAAGTAGTGGTTTGAGAGTAGGTGCCAAAGATTTGAATTTACCTTTATGGAAAGGAGAAGATTTAGATTTAGTTTTTTCAATGAAAGGTCAAAAGAACTTTGATATCCTTGCCAAAAAATCTAAAAGTGTCCCAAATTCTAAAGATACAGAAAAATCAGATAAAACTGAGGATAAAGAACAAGAAAATGGGGAGACTTCAAAGGATAAACCGGCAGACAAACCAGACAAAGAAGATAAAGACAAGCCTGATATAAAAAAAAGGGATGAATCATCAGCAACGAAATCATCAAATGCTCCATCTGGAGGCGCAACAGCTGGTTCAGCTGCTCCTCCGAGCGATGGCAGAAACGATGGTCAAGATGATTCAAAACCACCATCTCCACCACCATCCTCAGCTAAATATGATAGCTCTTCAACAAAAGTAAAGCTTCCAGAAGTTTATCCGCCAATCATTGCATTGCCAATATCCCGTCGCCCTTTATTTCCAGGTTTCTATAAAGCGGTTATTATAACTGATGTCAATGTTATCAAGGCTATCAAGGAATCGCTGGACAAAAAAAATCCTTTTATAGGTTGCTTTCTTTTCAAAGATGAAAACATGGAAAGTGATATTATTGAATCAAGGGATCAGGTTTTTGAGACAGGTGTTTTGGCTCAAATTACTTCAAACGTTTATTCTAAAGACAAAGATACCGGAGTTGAGACATTAACTACAGTTCTGTATCCACACAAAAGAATCAGAATTGATGAATTATTTCCACCATCAAAAGAAGAGAAAAAACATGGTTTAGAAGCCGAAAAAACTCTCTCTGACGAAGAACCAGCCACAAAACAAGTCATCGAAGGTATCACCGGCGAAAAGGAAGGTGACGAACCTGTTACCCCACTTGAAGATGTAGTGGAGCCATCTGAAATTCTAGTTGATAAAAAGCTGGCCACTGCTATCTCAAAAGAGGAATCCGTAGATGACGATAGTTTAACTGAATATCTGAAAAAGTATCCTATCACTTTAGCCAATGTTTCCAACATCGAGGATGAACCCTACGATAAAAATGACCAAAGGGTCATTTCTTTGACAGCATTAATGCTTGATGTTTTGAAAGAAATTTCTTCTGTTAACAAATCGTTTAGTGACCAGTTAGCTACCTTTAGTGCAACATTACATAGTGATATTTTCAATTGTCCTGAAAAATTAGCTGATTTTGCTGCTGCTGTTACTGCTGGCAAACAAAATGATTTACAGCAGATTTTGGAATGCACCAATATTACCGATAGATTAGAACAAGCCCTAATGGTTTTGAAGAAAGAATTATCTAACAAAGAGATGCAAAAGAAAATTGAAAAAGACATTGAGGAGCGTATTTCAACTAGACACAGAGAGTTTCAGCTCAATGAGCAATTAAAGTGGATTAAAAAGGAATTAGGAATCGATGATGGAAGAGATAAATTAATTGCTAAATTCAATGAAAGAGTCAAGACATTAAAAATGTCGGATGAAGTAAGAAAAATATATGATGATGAAATTAATAAACTACAGACTTTAGAAACCGTTATGTCTGAGTTCACCATCACTAGAAATTACTTGGATTGGTTAACACAAGTTCCATGGGGTAAACAATCTGTTGACAATTATAATATCAAAAGAGCAAAGAATGTTTTGAACGATGACCATTATGGTTTGAAGGATGTTAAGGATAGAATTATTGAGTTCATTGCAGTTGGTAAGCTGCTGAATAAAATCAACGGTAAAATTGTTTGTTTTGTTGGTCCTCCAGGTGTTGGTAAAACATCTATTGGTAAATCGATTGCCAAATCCCTGAATAGAGAATTTTATAGATTTTCAGTTGGTGGTTTGAACGATGTTGCTGAAATTAAAGGTCACAGAAGAACATATGTTGGTGCAATCCCTGGTAGAGTTGTTCAGGCTTTGAAAAAAACTCAAACCGAAAACCCACTTATTTTGATTGATGAGATTGATAAAATCTCTCATACGCATAGTGCTAATGGAGGTGATCCATCAGCTGCGTTATTAGAATTATTAGACCCAGAACAGAATTCGACTTTCCTAGATAATTACATGGATGTTCCTATTGATTTATCGAAAGTCTTATTTGTATGTACTGCAAACAGCTTGAGCACCATACCAGGCCCGTTACTTGATCGTATGGAAGTGATTGAAATCTCAGGTTATATTGAAGATGAAAAGGTTAAGATTGCTGAAAAATACTTAGCGCCAGAAGCCAAAAAGAATGCTGGTTTAGCCAACGTCAATGTTGATTTGAATGAGGATGCTATCAAGGCGTTGATTAAAAACTACTGTAGAGAAAGTGGTGTTAGAAATTTGAAGAAACAAATTGAAAAAATATATAGAAAGGCTGCATTGAAAGTTGTTGAAACTTATGGTGATGAGGAAATTGATGAGTTAATTGTCGAATCAAGTGAAGCAGCAATTCCAGATGGACCTGTTGTCGACGCTGCTGGTGCCGAAAAGAATGACTCTAAACAAGTAAAAGAATCAGTTTTGGATGTTTTGACTGAAAATTCTGAATCTGCTGCTTCTGATGTCGATACACCGGAAAAGGAAACTGAAATTCCTCAAATTATAATCCCAGACGACTATAAGTCTATTATTACTCCTGATTTGCTCAAAGATTATGTTGGTGCACCAGTATTCACTGCCGATAGGCTATACGAAACCACTGTTCCGGGAGTTGTAATGGGATTAGCCTGGACATCTATGGGTGGTTCTGCTTTGTACATTGAGTCCATTATTGAACGCGCTATTGACAAAGACTCAACCCCAAAACTCGAGAGAACTGGTCAGTTAGGAGATGTTATGAAAGAATCTGTCAGAATTGCCTATTCCTTTTCCAAAATGTATCTTGCCAAACACTTCCCAGAAAACAAATTTTTTGATAAAGCTCAAATTCATTTACATTGTCCAGAAGGTGCCACTCCGAAAGATGGACCTTCTGCTGGTATTACTATCACATCGTCTTTCTTATCCTTAGCCTTGAACAAATCTTTGAGACCTGATGTTGCCATGACGGGTGAAATTACCTTAACTGGTAAAGTTTTGAAGATCGGTGGTTTGAAAGAAAAGACAATTGCTGCCAAGAGAGCAGGAGTTAGCACAATAATTTTCCCTAAGGGAAATGAAGCTGATTGGATTGACTTACCAGAAAATGTCAAAGAAGGAATGACTCCAGTTGCTGCCGATTGGTATCAGGATGTATTTGACATTCTTTTCAAGGATGTTACCAAAGAAGAAGGTAATCAGGTTTGGAAAGCTGAGTTTGATGCAATCAAGAATGAAGAACAAAAGGAAAAGGAAAATAAATGAAGATTGTTGATTTTTAAAGGCTTAACCAGGTTTGAACATACGTTACACTCTCTGTGGAACGACGTGCAAATGACATTCAAAGCGTGAATCAATTGTTATTTTCAATGAAAGAACCGTTGGTTTTGATTTTTTAGATCATTTCAAAATGTCTTCAAATCAAATCCAGCACACACATTGTTCTGCCCAAAACAATAATATTTATATTCATATATGTTTATATATTCACACATACCACACCCACTTGTATATAATCAAGTCATGTTTCCAGAAACACTTTTTTTAGAGAGAGCCCACCAACATCTAGCGTTTTGCTAGGAGGCTATTGCTAGCGCGGAGGAAATCCTTGAGATTTTAACACCATCGCTGTATTATGAGGAGAAAGCTTGATGAAACTCTTCTAATTTAGACCTCGTCCTTCTGCACAAAAGTTTGAAAATGAGTGCAGTAGCAACAGAAGGGACAATAGACAGTTCCGAACAGGAGTCTGATCAAAGAATTGAAATATATAAACAAGCATTAACGTATAATATAGTTGCCAAATACGATCCGCACATTTCACAGTTATTGCACATTTCATCATATTGTGTGGTTTACCAGTATGACGAAGATGCAGAGGATTGGACAAAGACTTCTTTTAATGGTCCTGTGACGATATACGCTCGTCGAAGTGTGTGGGAAAATGTGGATGAGGACAAATTGGGCAAAGTGACTGTGGAGGAAATTCTAAATGCCAAGCAAGGAGAACTTTATAACTTTGGATTACTTGTTCTCAACAGAAGCCAGCCTGAAAATTTTAGTTTGGGTCTGCTAGCCAAAAAATACATTGTACCGCAGGATGTTGAACAAGACAAACATCTGTTGATAGAAAAAAGTGACGAGTTAATCATTTTTAGAGACTTCACAGGTAAAGCGTTTGGGTTATGGATTTTCGATGAGAAAGATAGAGACTATCTTTACCAATTATTATTATATTGCACGGATAACCTTTCATAGCCACACACACACACCCAATATGAGTGGCTTGATTTTATGATGTAGCGACATAGATCTGTATATTATACTAGTGTAACTGTATATAATTCTTTTCAATTTCTCACCTAATGAACCAAATGAACCAAATGTAAAATAATACAATATATATATATATATATATATATATATAGTAAGAGGTACACACAGTGTCACATATTCACAGAGGTGTAACTCTGTGGGGTACCTGCCACAGAGTTTGTAAGCGCTGGCGTAGAAGCAGCACTGGAAGAAGCTGGACCGCTCTTCTTTTTGCTAGGAGCACGCTTCTTTTTAGCTGCTTCAGGAATAGGTAAGCCGTTAGCAATTGCAGCTTCGGCAGCTGCTTGTGCAGCCAATTGCTTCTTTGTAGGTTTTCTAGGCTTTTTGGGAGCAGAATTTTTTTTGGTAGTAGGTTTTGAAACTTTGCCACTTTTTCCTTTGATGGACGTGATATCTTGTTCACTCTTGACACTTGCATTTGCGAATTGGTCCACCGATTTGTTAACATTGTAGYCAGAAAATGGGGTCTTTGTGGCTTGAATTTTGTTGAAGCCAGAAAAGGCCGAATTTGGTGGATGGGTGGAACCAATTCCCGATCGAGTATTTTCTTTCTTGATGGAGTTCTGGCGTCTAAGATGCTCAATGAATTTCAATCTTTCAAAACGTGGAACCTCTACAGATGGTCTGGATAGAGAGGTATTACCATGAGAAGTGGAAGCATTCATGATTGTCATAAGTTTTTCGTACTTTGAACTCGAATGTAGGTCTGTTTGATGAAGCGGCTTATAATCATATGTGTCAGCATCAATTGGCGTTTCTTTCTTTTTGAGTTCAGATATCGGCAACTCTCTTGCGTCTCTGCGATGGGGAAAAACCACTTTGTCCTTTTCTGGATCATAAACAGGGGTCAACATCTGATTAACAGGCCATAGAGTTTTGTCCTGCAGATATGGGTTGGAAATGGGTTGTAGGTTAACATTTCTCACCGTGGTAGTCAATATTTCACTTTCGTAGGTTAAAACAAAAGGATCTCCAAAAGCTTGTGTATCTGTGCTTAGACAGAAATCTTCATACAATGCTGACTGCGTCAATCTCAAAACAGTTCGATATTCCTTTGTGTTCTTCTTCAAATTTAAATTCACACTACCTGGATCAGATTGAGCATTTGTCTCAGCTTTTTCAGTTTTTATTACAGTTGAAGAAAAGTCTTTTTTTAGAGCAGACAATCTATGATCATATACCCTCAATATAACATTTCCATCGTATAACTGAATATTTCCATCTTTTATTATTTCCATTAAAGCATCGGGAATCTGTTTTCTGGCGACATACTTCAAAAAAGATTTCATGGCGGGATTATTTCTGGATATCATGGTGTCATTACCCCCAAATCTGAAGTAATCTTCATGGATGTGGAAATCTAAAGATGGGGGGTTATTTTCAAATCTTTTCAATATTTCTTCATCTGATTCAAAAAACTTCTGCGTCTTTGCTTTACGTCTCAAATTTTGTAACTTGATCATATGTTTTTGTTGAGGAGTCAACTTTTCGTATTGCTCTGCAGTCATTCCAAAGTATTTTTGCTGCTGTCTGTTTTGGAGTAATTTCCGCTGTTCTTGTTTCAAAAGAAGTTGATCTTTTTGCAAATTAGTGTTTTGAATTTGGGTATCCTGATTCACTGGGGCATTAATAGGCTGGTTCACCAAAGAGTTGTCAATCTCATTGACATTACCATTTGAGGAGTTAACAGGCAAATTGTGTGGTATCTGTGGAGGGGTATTTTTATAGTTATTGGGTGGCAGGGATTTTCCTGGCAAAGATTTTCCAGCAATGCTACTCGATGCAATACTTTGATTCAATGTTGTAGGAAGAGATTTCCCTGGCAAGGATTTCCCAGGTAACGATTTTCCAGGAAGTGATTTTCCAGGAAGTGATTTTCCAGCAGTTGGAGTTGAAAAGCCGGAATTGATTGAATTTCCTGTGATGCTATTTGGTAGTGCCTTTCCTGATACGGATCCCATATTATGTTGCTGTTGCTGTTGCTGCTGCTGCTGCTGCTGCTGTTGCAGTGCTCTTTGTTGTAATTCTTGTTGACGCACAGCTTGTGCTTGTTTCAGCATTTGCTGATGTCGTTGAAGAATTTGAACATCTGTTTTAGTCAGTTCTCCAGTTTTCAAAAGAGTTTGGAATCTTTGTTGTTTTGTGACACCAGGACCTGCTTGAATTTTTCTCAATAACGTTTGAATATACCCTGGAGGAACGTCAATAGGAGTTGGTTGTTGTCCATTCTTAATCTGATTACTTTGGTTGACGTGAAAAGACGAATTTATGTGATTATTTTGATTGACTTGGTTCACCTGCCCATATTGGTTGGCTTGATTGACCTGATTAACAAGGTTACTTTGATTAACTTGATTTACTTGATTAATGGATTGAGATTGTGCGAAATTTCCATTATTCATGTTAGTACCCATTCCAAACTGAGAATTTAAATCAGACATGGTTGAAAATCAACGCAGCAATCAAAATCTGATCAATGCTAGTAAATTCAAGGTTACTACAAATTTATGTGTGTAATCTAGCTTAAGATTTCTGTTCAATGTCAATATTCATGAAGCAAGATAATTTCAAAACAACAACATCTGTGCACCACCGGATTTTTGAGACACGTGACTTTACTGACCAGGAACACTCGCGACTGGCGCTCCGCGGTTCCTGCCTTTGAGATGCATTGGGAATCAAAGCCGATGGCCCAGATGTGACGTGAGAAAAGACAATTTTGTGCTTGCATAAAGGGCCGTCCCATACTTTTTTCTGGATTGTTCTTTCCCTGTTTCTTTGCGGTTTTGATTTCCACGGCTCGTCGGTTTTTGTACAAGCAGTCAATAGTTCATAGATTTGACTCCATCACAGGTATTTGGGTGCTTTGTTTGATAGCTTCTTGTGAAGAAAGGTTGCGAATTCAGTAGTTTTTTGTCTGTTTCTAAGCCATATTTTTTTTTGACTTGTTTCATCATCTGTTGAAGGGTTTTTACAAATCAGCAAGCTTTTTTTCCCATTAGTTGTCCAGCCCTTCAGCCCTTCAGCCCTTCAGCCATTCACATTCAAATTCACTTTATTTGCTATTCTGTTACATTTGGAACAGTAAACAAAAATGAATAGATTTAACATACCTTCAAATCCATCAAGTGATATATCATCAAAAGTTGATGAAAATAATACAACCATCACGAATCTTCATACCTCCCAAAATGATAATATTTATAATATTCCAAAGCACCAATCTGGATCTTATGGGGGTATCATTGATGGATCCAATAATCTAGATATCTATAATTCATCAATACTAAACTCCTCCAATACAGGAAGTTCAGTGAATACCAATGCAAATTCTTCTCAGTTTGGCTTTTTTGCACAAAATTTGAACTCCCCGCAATACCAAAGTCCAGGTTTATCCAGCATCTCCCCTCTATCATCTTTAACACCAACTCATCAATCGGTGAATCAAGCTTCAAATGAGAATATGAATACAGGAATAAATTTGAACAACATGAACAATGTGAATGTACAGTTGATGAATGTTGGAATCAATTCAAATTTAAACTTGAATGGAAATGTTGGGTCAAGTCATCAACAATCTATGTTATTGCCTGCAGCAGTAGCAATGACGCCACAACTAAGTGTAAATTCGTCCTTAGGCGTACTAGATTTGCCTTCTCCTGATACAAATACTGCTACGAAAGCCTTGAATAATTTGAGCTTGGGTTCGGACATTTCAAATGTTCCTTCCAGAACTGTTTATTTGGGGAACGTTCCTTCTGATATTTCATACCAAGAATTGCTGAATCACGTCAGATCAGGAACAGTCGAATCTTTGAAATTGATTCCTTCGAAAAATTGTGCCTTCATCTCATTTTTGGATGAAAAATCAGCCACTTTATTTCATTCGGACGCCATTTTGAAAAGATTAACAATCAACAATCATGATATCAAAGTTGGTTGGGGGAAGCCAACTCCGGTCCAACCGGTAGTTGCTTCATGTGTTCAAAGATATAATGCCACCAGAAACGTATATGTTGGGAATATTAATGAATCAACAACGGAATCTTCATTGTATAATGACTTCAAAGAATATGGTGACATTGACACCATTAAAATCTTGAGTGATAAGAGAATTGCATTTGTTCATTTCACGTCTATTTTAGCTGCGGTTAGATGCGTCCAATCCCTACCTTTAGTTGATAAGTACAAAGACTACAAGATATTCTACGGAAAAGATCGATGTGCCTTCATCACCAAAACCCAACAACACAATGCGGCCCAATACTTGGGTATTAACCCAAACACTGATAATTTTCTGAATCAAGTTGACAGAGATATGATTGCAAATGCTTTGGTACAACAGTCAAACGCAGCAGCAATGATTGCCACATCTTCAGGAGGTCAGGCCAATTTGGGTAATAGGACCATTTATTTAGGTAATCTTCATCCAGAATCTACCGTTGAAGAGATCTGCAATGTTGTCAGAGGTGGTATATTACAAAACATAAGATTGATAAGTGAGAGACACGTATGTTTTATCACATTTATTGATCCAATTTCTGCTGCACAATTTTATGCCATGTCTTCTTTGCATGGTTTAATTATTCATAATAGGAAAATTAAGGTTGGTTGGGGAAAGCATTCCGGTCCACTACCTAATTCTATCAATCTAGCTGTCGGAAATGGGGCTTCTCGTAATATATATATTGGTGGTTTGGACAAAATTCCAGAAATCAATTTTACTGAAGAAAAGCTATACCGAGATTTCAAAGAATTTGGTGAAATCGAACAAATTAACTTTTTTCAAGAGAGGCATTGCTGCTTTGTCAATTTCACCAATATATCTAATGCTATTAAAGCTATTGATGGCATTAGAAATAATTCTGATTACAGCAGATGCAAAATCAATTTCGGTAAGGACAGATGTGGAAATACCCCAAGACAGTTTCAACTCAACAATTTATCCAATACAAACACCAATACCAATATTAATACTGTTCTTAACCCTGATTGCCAATCAACAACTGGAAATATAAACACAGAGCGCAAAGGAATTTCCACTTTCAATAAAACAGATAATGCCAACAATTATTACAACTATTCATCGAATTCGGATGATGACGAAGGCGAGGAGATTGACGAAGCCAAAGTTAGATTTCAGCCTTTAGGTATTATTCTTAATAATCAAAATCAAAATTAGTTGCTTGTATGTCAATTTCCATTGTATCTTTCCCGATTTTTTTTGATTAGCAACAAGGTTCTATTTCAACAATAACAATATTTGAAATTCTTGTATATATTTACAATAACAAACTGGAGTTTTTTTTATTTGATAACTACAGTATTATACATTTCATTAGCAATTTCAATATTTCCATTACCTATTCTATCACAGAAAACAAATAAAAAAGCAAAATGGAAACAGAAAAGTTTACGTCAACTTTTATGAGTTTACCTTTCTCTGCATTAATCCGCAATTCAGTTCATTGTATTTTATTTTTCATTTTTTATATTTCATGTTTCATTTTTCCCTTTTACCTTTTCCCTTCATTTAGTTTAGTTCAGATACATTACATTCAGTTTAATTTTATTTTTAGTTTCTGTACTCGATTTTTTAAAATTTGTCAGTCGAACTCTTATTATGATCTTTATATATGTTCCAATTTTAACTTTATTTTCATTGTTCTCGTTAACAGACTGCAGACTTTACCTTAGACTTAGTTTTTATTTCAAAGAATTTCACAACCAATTGCACTGCATGGATGTTGGATTATTTATTTTGGTATTTGAGAACAAAATTCTATCTAGTTTCCATCTCTATTGCGTCCCGGAAATAATCCTTTAATATTGGCATGCATGTTTTGTTGCTTCATTAATCTGACGCATTTCGTGACTCAGCTCTTTTTTGCGGGGATGTAATTCCGCGCACCCTAATCTTATTAGAATTATCAGGTTTGAAAATATGATATCAGGTTTGAAAAAAGAAATTATCAAGTATTCTGTTTTGGAAAAAAACGTTAAACCAAATCAGATTGGACAACAATTCCAACATCAAAACTGATATTTTGGGTGTTTAAGACGAGAGTACTTAAGTGTGTAGATATCCCTCAACTTTTTTTGTGTTATTGGTCATTCAAGCAATAGACCAAATGCAGAAAATAACGCATTATACTTTGAAAGCTTCGAAGTTCGTTGATTCCTTGGGTGTAGAATCAAAAGGTATTCATAGATACTTGCCGAATGAAAGATATAAGGACGGTTCACTTAAACCTTATCTTTCAACCTTGGGGTTATGGATATCGGGATGCGGGGGCTTAACTTCAATGTCCTCCTACT
The DNA here is from genome assembly GCA_001599115.1 of Pichia sorboxylosa. Taxonomy (NCBI): domain Eukaryota; kingdom Fungi; phylum Ascomycota; class Pichiomycetes; order Pichiales; family Pichiaceae; genus Pichia; species Pichia sorboxylosa. The sequence goes on along the minus strand of BCGC01000003.1, from coordinate 765,407 downwards.
TTTTGGGACCCTTGATATTTGGATTAGGTTATAAAGATACGCTGATAACAGGTATACTCGGAACATTAGTGGGGTGTATGGTCGCTGCCTATTGTGCAACAATGGGACCTAGATCTGGTTTGAGACAAATGTGTGGGGCCAGATATTTATTTGGACCATGGATGGTCAGAGTTGTCAGTTTAATTACCATTATTGGATTCTTGGGTTGGAGTGTCACAAATAGTGTTTTAGGTGGAGAAATTTTGAAATGGTTAAGTGGTGGGACAATGAGTTTATCAGTCGGTATCGTAATTGTGAGCGTTGTTAGTCTAGTCGTGGCACTTTTTGGTATAGAATACCTTCTCAAATTTGAGGGAGTTATTGGTGTTGCTGTTTTAATTGTCGTGTTTCTACTTTATATTATTGCTGGCAATGAATATACCAAGTACGAAAACTTACAATCAGTTGGAGATACATTAACCAAAGTTGGAAATCGAATCACATTTTTCACTCTAGCGTATTCAGTAACTGCTACTTGGGGTGGATGTGCTGCTGACTATTATGTTATTTTCCCTGAAACTGTCTCCCAAATTAAACTCTATTTCTTTACATTTTTTGGTATCGCCATCCCAACCATTTTTGGTGCTATTGTTGGAATGTTAATCGGGAATGCTGCGGTAGGAAACGAAATTTGGTATGACACTTATGAACAAAAGTCTTTGGGAGGCTTATTAAACTTGATTTTCGATAGGTGGGGTAATTTCGGAAAGTTTTTGATTGTGGTATTTTGGTTATCACTAATCACCAACAATATCATCAACACGTATTCCAGTGCTTTGTCAGTTCAATTACTTGATGATTTAGCATATAGGTATTTGCCAAGATGGTTTATTGTTATCATAATTTTTGCAATTACATTGATATGCTCTCTTGTTGGAAAGAATCATTTCTCGGAAATTTTATCCAACTTTTTACCCATGCTTGGTTACTGGATAAGTATTTATTTTACTTTGCTGTTAGAAGAAAATTTGATTTTCCGTTCTACAAGACTAGTGAAACTTTTCAAAAAAGAATTGTACGAAGAGTCAAGGGAAAGATTACAAACGGGACTTGAAACGTCCAGTCAAACGTTGAACAACTCTTCCTTAACCTCCACACCAAAAGATCTTGAAATGTGTGACTACGATTGCGAAACCCAAGAAACCAACTCTATTGTCGATGACAATGTCAAGATTCCTCCTTTCTCTACAGTGCAACAAATCCCTTACTATAACTTTGAAGCTTGGAACGATAAGTATAGCTTAACAAATGGATTCGCTGCAACATTTGCCTTTTGTTGTGGTGTTGCGGGGGCAATTGTGGGTATGAATCAAGTTTATTATGTAGGACCACTTGCTAAAAAAATAGGTGATTATCACGCTGATTTGGGAATGCTATTATCCATTGGGTTTACTTTTATTTCTTATCCCTTGGCTAGATGGTTAGAGTTGAAATATTTCAAGAAATGATTGCCAGAATTTGATATATTTTTCAAAAATGGTTTATTTAATACAGTTTCTTTGGACTTTCAACATTTAATAGAGTGTTTGTATAAACCTTTAAGGAAGAACAATATAGATTAATATATATATATATTTATAGATATATAGATCTAAAGATAAACCAACAACAAATCAGGAATTCAACACCTTCAGATTTCCAAAACAAGAACAGGAAATATTTTCCGTTCAAGATATTCATTTTTGGGTTTGATTAGATTTTTGAAACAAAGACAGGATATAGTATTTGAATAGCCATGAGATTGATTCCCATAAATTTTTCAAACTAAATTTAGGTTTGTTATTGTGTGCTATGTCATGGATAGCATCTTCATTGGTTTTATCTTTGGAGCCTTTTTCTGAGCTTGGTTTCGTTTTTTGGGCAGCTTGGTCATCTGAATCCTTCAAAGATGATGGATTGATATAATCTTCAGCAGCTGGGGTATCCTTATTCAAATCGGAGGATGCCAATTCTTTGGTATGGTGATCGAATAATTCTTGTTCATGGAGGTATTCAGCATCAAATGCATCATTCTGCTGTGCCTCTTTGGAGGTACCAGCCCCCACTTTGCTTTTTTCTTTCAAGACGACAAAGGCAAAATTGTTTTGGTTTCCATTTTCGTCAGTCTCAAATGGTTCACTTTGGTCACACACCCAATGTGTTTGATCCGCCACATACTTGTACAACACCTTTTCTCCAGCAGGGACATCCAGTAGCAACTGCGTCACCCACGCCTGTACCTTTCGGTCGTAGCTCAAAAAGTCATGGTCCGATTTCCATTGGTTGAATGTACCTGCCACACTGACCGTTCTGTATTTACACTCCGGATCCATGAATTTTAGATCAAGATAATTAGTTACGCCCATCTTGTTTTCCTATTTGGTGAGAAGTATCTTGGGCTCTGATAATGGTCTTCAAAGGTTCGGCACCCTGTCTACGAGAGTTGGTCGCTGATAAGAATCCTACGGACAAACAATTCACCGAAAAAACTGATCACAGCCTCAAAAAAAACAATCCATGTAAAAAAAACTCGTCATATTTTTCCGATAAAGGGCAAACAATAAATTACCCTCCCACCAGAATAAGTAACGGGATGGATGGTGTCATCGCCTGATAACGAGCCTCCGCAAAATTAAGGTCACAGGTGGCTCAGCTGGGCTTGGCCCAGCGCAAAGCGCGTCAACGAGCCGCGACCCGAGTTCAGCACAGGAAACAATGTTTTATTGCTAGCACGCAGGAAGAACAATAGAAGTGGTTTAGGCATTAATAGGACAACATGTGCATATTATATAATATATCTACGATGTAACGGTGGGAATATCATGAAGRAAAACCCCTGACATATTTGGGATTGTAAGGGGCCTCTAAATATTGGATTTGGTCGGGAGTCAAGTCAATGTCTAGGGCAGCAATGGCTTCGTGGACCCTTTCCACACTGGAGAGACCGAGAATCGGACATCCACCTTTGGCTATGTTCCAAGCTGTGGCAATCTGGGACATTTTTGCATTGAGTTTGATTGCTATTTCTTGGACTCGCTTGATGATTTCCCGATCTGCGTCGGAGAAGCCATCCATTACAAAAGACATTGCCATATCATGTTCTATTCTTTTTGAGTCCGAAAGTTCGCACAAAGGCCGTGCGAGAACCCCTCTTGCAATCGGAGACCAATTGATCAATCCAACCCCAGTTTCTTCGCAAAAGGGAATCATTTCCCGCTCTTCTTCCCTATACAATAGATTGTAGAAATTCTGCATTGAAATGAATTTATGCCAATTATGTTTTTCAGCCACAAATTGCATCTGTGCAAACTGGGTCGCTCTCATTGAAGATGCGCCAATGTATCTCACGAGTCCCTGATCAACCACATCGTTCAATGCTTTCATTGTTTCTTTAATTGGGGTATTTTTGTCAAACCGATGGATCTGAAGCACATCAATATACGTACCCAGTCTCTCTGTTGACGCTTTGACTGCATCGAAAATGTGTTTCCGGGAAAGTCCTCCGGTATTGATAAACTTGGGATTATTGTCATCCTTATTATTCATGGAATCCACCACAAATCCAGGCGTGCTGGAGTCCACATGAAAATAGCATTTGGATAATATCACCATGCTGTGGCGGGGAATCTGATATTTATTCATGAACTTACCCACCAGAATTTCGGAAACCCCATTTGAATACATATCTGCAGTGTCAAACGTCCGCAACCCCTGGTCATAGCATTCCTTCATGATTGTCATTATCTCTTCCTCGTCTTCCATTACCCAGCCACCGTATTCACTTTTTTTTCCAAATGTCATGCATCCTAAAATCAACCTGGACACTTGCAGTCCTGAATCCGCCAGTGTCGTATATTTCATCTTCGTTGACCAACAAATATGATCTACTGTACTAACCTCCTCGATGCGCTCTCAAAAAACCTCTCTTGACGATGTACAAAAGTCAGGCCTGCCCCCACCAATTGTCACTGCTGCCCCCACCAACAAATACATATCTTATCAAGAGGGGCGTCCTTTTGTGGCCCACGCGGGATTTCTAAAGAGTCATCCAGCCAAGTTCGGAAAAATTCCCCTTCACTCCACTCCGCGAGTGTTATGGTAACAGAGTATAAAAGAAAAAGCCATTCCAAAGGAGCAACTTTGAAAAAAGAAAAAAACGAAGGTGTGGAAATTTCTCCGAAAGTAACAAAACATTCCCATACATTGATTGGTATAACACACGATGGAACAGAAATTGGATCTGGGTGAGGTAATCTATATCACGGTGAAACCGATATTTAAGATATACATGATTATTGGAGTGGGGTTTTGGTTAGCACGGAAAAACATTCTAACGGTAGAAACGACAAGAAATATATCCAATATAGCATTGAAAGTGTTAATTCCATGTTTGGCGTTTCAAAAAATCGTAACCAACATCAACAACACCTTGATACACGAGGTGGCCACCATTGTCATTGTGGCGTTTTTCATGATGTTTTCCCAGGCGCTGGTGATTTTCTTGGCAGGTGTGGCAGTTGGATGCCCGAAAAATTGGTGGGGCGGCTTGATTTTGTGTGGGTTGCTACCTAACATTTCAGACATACCCATTGCATATCTCCAATCGATGGAAACAGCAAATATATTTCCAAGCATCGATTTGGGAGTGTCATACATCATGATATACATGGGTTTGCAAATGTTTCTTCAATTCATTCTTGGTTCCTACAAGTTGATCGAATATGATTTCATTTATGAACGTAAACAGGAGCTTCTACAGGGCCAGGTAGGCCATTTTAATGACCCAGAAAAAGCAATCGGAGTGGATGGTCATGACATGATCACAGTTTCAAATGATTCCCGCTCCATTAAATCAACCAACGATTCAACAGTAGACAACACCGCAAATGCCGTAAATGCTTCTTTAGACATCGATCATAGTTCGCACGACGATTTACACTCAATTGATTCTATGAACCCAACTGGACTGCATTCCAGATATAATCTCGACCCATCGGCCATTTTACAAAAAACTGAAACTGGAGCGTCGAAATTATGCAAACAAAACTCTAGAACTCCTTCCAGAATAATGGAAAACGAAAGAGAGAACGCTCCCCCAGAAAATATTCAAGATATAGTAAGAGTTTACTCTCATTACAATGAACTGATTGCAGACAAAACAATATCGTCCCTACACTCAATTTCAGAAGATACCCAAAATTTGTCATTTTTTGCCAAGTTTACAAAAGCAATTCATGATTTCAAATGGAAAGGGTTTACAAAAGAGATGCTGGCCGTTTGGAAAGATTCATTCACACAGCCTGCGTCAATAACTTTGGTTGTCTCTGTTATTATCTGTATGGTTCCGTGGCTTCAAGCTTTGTTTGTTGAGTCCAAACAGGTTCATTTACCTTCTGCTCCCGACAAACAACCTCCTTTATCGTTCATCATGGATTTTGCTGGTTACATAGGTGCAGCTCAGGTTCCTTTTGGTTTACTCATGCTCGGTGGTACCATTGGAAGACTAAAAATTGAAAAATTCCCAATGAAGCTTTTGAGAATACCCTGTGCTATTGTTATCATTAGACTATTTATTTTTCCTGTCATTGGTTGTGCTTTCAATGCCAAACTTTACCGGGACGGCATGTTTTACAAGCAAGATATTCTCTATTTTGTTTCCAACGTGGATTTTTGCATTCCTCCAGCTACATCTCTAATTTATCTTACTGCCTTCTATACTCCGGCAGATGGTAAACATCATATTCAAATGGATTTGTTAGCTCTTGTCTACATATTCCACTACATCTTCTTGGTGGTCTGTTTACCATTCACAGCAACGTATACTTTAAAGGTTTCACTGAATTATTGAAGCTTTCAAATTTGACATCTCGAGGGATTTGTCGAACCGAATATATCTAATATGGATTAAGGCTAATATATATACCCATAAGTAATTTTTTATCAGGTTTTCATCTCGACATCCACAACTTCGATGGGGGACATGCATGCATCGTTATCAGTGTTTCTTGAACGTTGTATGAATCTCTGTTTCAAAGAAAATGATTGGAGATATCTGCAAGTTTTAAATTAGACTGTATTTCGTGTTTAACAGAAGTGCTTCCATGGTTTTTAAAGACTATATTTGGTTTACAGGACTAATTTTGACCATGGGTAAGTTTATATTGTCGGTACTCATGCATGCACGTATCTGCTAAAAGTAGAGACAACAAACCATGGTCACCCTTTGATACGGTATCAATGTTATCAACGTCAAATTCCAAAGTTTCTCTGGGTAATCCAAAATAAAGTCCAACACAATACCATTACTTGAAGCTTGTACAGATTCTTAAAGTCCAGCATCCTTTTACTTTCTCCTGTTGAGAACGCTTTTTATCCAAATAGTAATAACTGTGAAATGAATTAATCAATTTCAAAGAATCATGTACTCCAGAATTTTATACATGCATGCATGGATGCATATATTATGCCTCACTATTGTAAAATGTAAACGGTTAGCTTATCTGCTAGTTTTCGAACATTTGGTGTCTACTCACGTCATAAAAGTGCTGTTTCACAATTTGTTCTCTTTTTTTCAGCATCCTATCTTTAAGATTCATCAATTGCATTCTTTTAAGCCAAGACTGAAATATTTCCTTGCATCTTATCAAGGTTGCCACTGGGTACTTCAATCTTCAACCATTCGCCAATGTAATATTATTGTTTAAATTCTGGTACTTTTTTTCCACGGATCTGAACCGCGTGTTTCGGGAAGCTAGAAAAAGGACCTTTTGTTTTTTTTACTGATACAATGTATTGATGCGCTCAATGTTGTTCTTTAAGCTTTGGCAAAGCAAAATATTTCCAAGCCTAACCCCAAGCTACATATTCAATTCCCACATACAGCAACTTGCTGAACTTTCGATTATATACAATCACCGAACTAGCTGTATGAAACGCCACCCTGAGTATGAATGACAGCTTTTCGAACCAACCGCTAACTTCCACACCGCAAAGAGAGAAGAAAAACAGTGAGTATTTTGATGACAATATCAACGATAGACTTGCTGATAGCATTGGTCGTGTGACAGGGATTTACACTCCACATATGGCTTTGGAGGAAATAGAGAATCAAACCAACGGGAATGTACAGATTTCTCTACCGGCAGCTTATGATAACTCAACAGACACACCATGCAAAATAACAGGGAGATCCATCGGTAAGAACAGACAAGACGTTCATATACCATCAAAATTGAACTTGATCAAAAACCCCAAAAATATCTTCAATCTTGACAATAACGTACAAAAAATACCCGATGTCAAAAATGCCTTCAATGTCTTTGATAAGCCACAAACACCTTTCACAACTGCATACTCAACAGGTCGATTTGCATCACAACGTCAAATAATAACACCAATACAGTCAGGAGATGTACAAAACCAGTTTGAATCTACAAACATATCGGCTGATTTTGAAAAGCTTGAACATAGTACCAGACCTTTGCACAAGACGCCCAAAACATACGGTCTAACCCATTTAAAATCCATCCTGGAAGATCCCCAGAGATTAGCAAAACTGGCCATCACATTACAAATAGCATTGAACAGCATATTCCTCTGTATATTCATGATACTGTGTTTTGTGGCCATTCTGACCATCAAAAGGGACGCCGACAGAAAAATTGCTACATATTTAACAGCAACGGCCAACAAGATCAAAAATTGTAAAAGAGAATATTTAAGACATAATTGTGCACCTGAATTGAGAGTTCCTGTTCTGGAAGAAAAATGTAACGAGTGGGATCTATGCATGTCTCAAAGTCCAGAATCAATAGTCGAGTCTACAGCCTATATGGAGGTCCTGGCTGACTGTGTCAATATGTTTTTTTTCAAAATAACGTTCAAAAGTATGATTGGGATGGCAATTTTAGTGGTGCTGTGCTTAATTCTACCCAACTTACTATTTTCGGTTGTGAGTATTCCATCGAAAATATCCAATAGAAACAACAATAACAATAACACTCACATACAACACGAGGATTTCCGCTTTGCTGCAGTTCCCAAGAAGAGAATAAAGTATGACAAACCCATTTTACCCCTAGAAGCCCACATTTCAGGAGTTAGATTTAATCCAAACGTGAGTTTGAGTTTATATGACACCGAAATTAGTAGTGAAGAAGATTTACAAACTGGGAGTCCACTAACTTTAGGTAATTATGAAAATCTCGATGACCTGGAATCTGATGATGATGTAATGACAGAAGAAGAAGAAGGAAACAAACGTGTAGTTATGGACTGATATGAATTTTTAAGCTTGTGGCTCAAGGTATATAATACATTTTTATAAAGTTACAAGGGATATATAATATGTAAAGAACTACATTCATTCTTCCGGCAATGCTCAAGCGCCAACCTTTTTGCCTAGCAACTGACTCAATAATGCTTGACTGTTTGTTTTTGAGTCAGACTGATTGATGTTTGATGCATTGAATAATCCAGGAGGAGGCTGGATTGGAGTTGTAGTAGAACTTCTGTTACCACTCATACTACCATCTGACAGAGTTTGAGCTAACATAAGGTGGGGAGAATTACTTTCAAGTTGCTGCTGCAAAAGTTTTTGTTGAAGAAAAGTTTGAGCTGATGTCAATTTATTCGCCGAGTTACCAATTTGAGTTGGTAACATCTGTTTCAGTTGGGCAGGATGATTGTATTGATTTTGCAACTGAACGGGAATTTGTGACGGTGTCATTGCAATATCCGAATGGTTATAATCTTGATTCAGACCCCCATTAATATTGGAAGAATTAGCCATCGTCTGAACCTGTTCCTGTGAGGATTTGACTGCATTAAGATATGCCCTGTAATTATAATTCTTAATGAATGGTTCAAAAAGAAGTGAATCAACAATGCCAGAAAGTTTTTTCTTTCCATCTTCAGCAGCAAAAAAACCAAGACTTTGGGATCTGTGATTTCTGAAAGCATCACTTCCATGGAACAGTCTGATATTTGAAGAAACGACGGAGAATTCAGGAGTTTCAAATTTACTATCAATGCTAAATTCCATATCTTCTTTGTTCATTGATTTAATCTCATCGCAAATATTTTTGAAAGATATGGCAGCATGGTCAATGACAATAGGAGGACCATCTTTCTCCTTTTTCTCCTTTCTTTTAGTTGAGTGAGAATCTTGGTGTGTTAATATTGGTAAGGTTGAGGTACTGGATTGTTTACTCAACACCTCATGGAGTGTCGGAAAGGTTGTTGGTACAATTTCTTGAGTCTTTGCCTTAGCCCACGAGACAGTTGCAGGTAGGGAGTGTGAATCTTGTCCATTTGTTGGGAGCGGAGAAAAGTTGTTGTTTGATGTGGATGAAACGTTTATCTGAGCAGAAGAAATTTGTGGTGAATTAATTGGAGATTCGTACTCTTCCAGAGTACTGACAGGCCTCTCAGATGCATTTCTGTTTCTTGATAAGTCGTTACGAAAGTAAGAGTCCGCTTCTTCACCAGGTTCATGCAAAAACATACAATTTGGATTAGGACACGATTGCCCTCTAAGATAAGAGGAGCAGTACTTGGTTGTTCCATGAGCTGCACGCAACATTTTGCCATCGACAATCATACCATCGACAGCAGCAATACATTTTGTAGCATCTTCCTTTCTTGAAAAAGTGACATACACGCCATAACCAGGGGCCGATGTTGTAGATGACATATGATGGGTATTTGGGTTTCTTTTGTTTATCACAATTTTGTTGATTTTACCATATTGACCAAAGTATTTGTCGGATTTCAACACCGAGATCAAATCATCATATGCACAGGGCGGGTTCAATCCCACAACATACACGAGATTTTTCTGAATTACTCTCATACTAGCCAAATGATTTCTTTTGGCTTGTTCGGCTTCTTTTCTTTCTTTCTCCAGCTGTCTCTTTTCTTTCTTCTTTCTATCTGCTTTGGCCTTTTGCATTTTCCACTCTTCTGCTGATATTTTCGTGTAGACTATATTTTTATCTTCATACAATCTTCTACAAGCTGGACATTTGCCGTTCAATTCCGGATTGGTTCTTATATTATTGTAACAAAACTGACAAATCTGATACCCACAGGGACATGGCTTGAAATTTTTATCTGTAATATCCATTTCTTCACAACAAAGTGGACAAAAGTCATCCTCATCTTCTGAGCTGTATGGATCGCTATGATTATCAAAGACCATTATATAAATATTCCTAAGGAGATTGTCTTTACTGATTTCAGTCTTTTTTTCTATCTAAAGAGTTATTGAGTTAAAGGGGAACAATTCAATCTCTGCAAGATGAATTCTGAAGCATTATTCAGATTGTAAACCTAACGCCCTCGAATTATTGGCCCGTGAAAAAAATGACAGAAGATTTGATAATCGTTTACAACAAAACCAATGTCGCGCTCAGTATGTGAAGGCTCAGCTAATAATGGCAGGGTGTATATATATTTCAAGGCTCGCGTCTTTTACGCGTTTGAACAAATTTGCACGTATAGATCCACACATTGAATATTTAAGCAATGGTTATACTATCCAACTCCTTCATTGATTGAATTTTAGATAAACGGGCGAGTGTTTTTCATCAGTTAGGGCATAAAGTTTGTTGAAAAAAGTAAGACCCAGATTAAAAAGGCAATTTTCGAATCATGTCAGAGGCAAGACAAATAAGTGATGACGATATGCAGCAGGTGCAGAACATGCTGAAGAATCTAATGAATCCGGATAATAGCGTCAGAATACAAACAGAGCTGGATTTCAACCATCTCCTGAAATCTAATCTTAATGAAATTATTTTTGCATTAATTCAAGTGGCTTTGGCTACTCAAGTTGAATTGGCAATCAGACAAGCAGCTTTGTTGAACTTAAAAGTCATGGTTCCAAAATTCTGGTCGCCGGCTTTCCAAAAATACATAGGCCCAAGTACTATTGCACAGGACGTGAAAGCTGTCACTAGATCGGCTTTATTGAGTTTGAGTGGCGACAAAGACTCAAAAATTAGAAACAGTGCCTGCTACGCTGCATCTCAAATTGCTGCAGTGGATTATCCTGATGAATGGCCAGATTTGTTATCTGTTCTTATAGGCACGATCTCTAGCCACGAATCCACCTCTTTTCAAGTTCTAGGCTCTTTGACAATCTTGCATGATATTTTTGATGAAACAATTAGTGAAAATCTTTTTTTCAATCAAGGAGTATGTATTAAAGTTCTGGAAATCTGCGAGTTTCTCTTAAATCAAGATGACATTTCCTTACATGTGAAAGCTGAAGCATTGAAGATTTTGAGTGTGATTGTTAAGTTGTTAGCCAATTTTGATACCACGGACGTAGCTAAGGAACAATTCACAAATCATATCGTCAATTCTATGGTTGAAAATTTATTAGTTTTCGGCCAAAAGCTGTTGAAGACTGTTACCTTAGATAACATTCTAGGATGGGAACTGAAAGCACAACTTTACTCCACTCTTTATGAACTATTTTACACTCCCGTGGACTTTATAGATACATTTTCTTCCACTATATCATCTTTGGTATCCAGCGATCTAGTTGCCGAAACTGAGGTTTTTATGAAAGTTAATTTGGACTCTTCCAATGCAGCCCTAAAGTCCATTTTTTGTGATTTAGAAACCTTTTATTCTCTACAAACAGAAACAATCGAACCGGTTAATGTCATTTCCAGAACAATATCCAAGCAGTTAGATGTATACCAACAAATTTTTGAATATCATCCAGAAACAAATAAGGAATTAATTGATCAACTGCTGAGTATATTACCAACTTTCAACGTGCTTTCACAGGACAAAATCGAATCATACAAGGAAGATTACAACAATTTCATTACTGATGAATCGGGCTTGAATCCTGCTATTTCAATTCGTGAAACATCAAGAGAATTTTTAAGCGACATGACTGCTTCAGACAATGAGGCCTGTATTGAGATACTCATTGGAAAATTAATGCTAGTTGAAGACCTTGCAAATCACGAAGCGGAATTGGAAGCATTAATTTATTTATTGTGCAGTTGTTTTGATAATGCTGATACAATTGTCCAACCTCCATCATTTCCTATTTCGCAATTCTTGGAAAGTATGCTGAACATAATTTTAAACCTGACTTCATCAAATTGCGAAATATTGATTTCACGTCTCATAGTGATGATTCCAAAAATGCTTTTCAAGTATATTGCCAGTTGTAAAGACCTGGGATTACCTTCATTTCAGAAAATAATAAGTATTCTGGATCTAGTTGGCCCAATAAATGGTGAGTACCAGCTAGTGAAAAGTTCCATATTGCTTTCCGTTCAATATTTTAATTATTTCATAAAAGCAAAAGAGTTTGGTGGCGAATCACAGCTAAAATTAATCCAGATAATTGATGAGTTAAAGGAGGATGCCGACGAGGATACAAATATGATGCTTCTCGAATCACTATCAACAATCATTTCAATCGATAACGTAAAATTTTCGTATAACTCAGATCTAATACATTTGATTTTCAGTATCGGTCTCAAAAGTGAGTCAAATTTTGCCATGGAAACATCATTTTTTGAATGTATCAATGATGCAATCAATAACATCCCATCTGAAAACTATGAGAGAATTGTCAGGGACATGTTCCCCATTTTATTCTCCAAAATTACAGAATATTCAGGAGAATTTAGCTCCTCGGTGGATTTGAGTTTCCAAGTATTATCATGCTTCCTAACTCATGGCGAATATGGCTTATCCACCGAGATTTTTCACACTACTTTTGGTGTGATTACTCAATTTATTTTTGTTTGTGATGACGATCAACTTCTGCAATCAAGTTCAGAAACTCTTATTCACATCGTTAAAAACTTTACAGACTTGACTTCATCTTATATTGATCATCAAACTGGTCAAACTGGTAGCCAAATTTTACTCAACAGCGTTTCCAAATTTTTGTCTCCAGATTTATCAGATAGAGCCATAGTTAAATTAGGAGATTTGGTTTTGTTATTGATTGAGAATTTTAATAATACGGTGGGTGAATATTTGCAAGATATTTTGAAAGCATTAATTGTAAGATTGATGAATGCGAAGGAAGTTCCGACAATAGAAAATATGATCTTAATTTTCAACACACTAACAGTACAACAGCCAAAAGCTATTGTTGAATTTTTGAAAAGTTTTACCGTTGTGGAAGGAAAATCTGCTTTAGAGTCAATCATGCCAATTTGGTTCGATGCTTTTGAAGTGATGAGAGGCCATAGACACATCATTTCGAACGTCAAGGCGTTTGTAGAAATATTTCAACTTAACGATCCCGTTTTTCAGCAATTAAGTGTCAATGGTGATGAAATACAAGATGAACTTCCTGAGGGTGTAATTATCACCAGATCAAAGGCAAAAAGCTTACCGATAAGACACGAACAAGTCCCAGCCGATGCTAAGATTATTAAATTATTGATCCAAGAAATAAAGAATGAAACTCAGCTTTCAAATAATACGGCATCAAATCCAATAATAAAGCTAAATACCGACGATGACAGTCACAGCGATAGCGACAATGATGGTTGGGAAGACTTCAACCCAGCAGAGAGTGACTTTGAAAATCTGAAAGATTATGTTGACACTTCTGGAGATCCACAAAGAAATTCAGATGCCTCCAATGATGATGTTAAAGACTTATTGAGCTCATTTTTTAAAATGTGCACTTCTACCCATAGTGAAAGATTTGGCTTTATATACAATCACTACTTATCCGAGACACAAAAGCAACTATTGTCCGACTTTATTCTTTTTTAGAAAAGCCACAATCAAGAGTCTCATTTTATAATTAATTTACACTTTATACATTGAAATCGAACTCAAAGCCACAATCAATAGTTTTTATCAAAGCATCAACCCCTTCTCTTCTGAAGATACTGTTTTTCAAGAGAGATATTGAGGCAGTATTATCTGCGGCATCATCATCATGCTTTTTGGACTCCTCGGTTTTAACCGACGACTTATAAAATACCTTTGGATTTGTTCTCAATCTACTGAAAGGATCACTAAAGTCATTGTTTTGAAATTGTTTACGTTGGACAACCGATTTTTTCTCGGCTTTTCTGATAAACTCTTGATTAGACTTCTGATTTCTGATATTAATTTGCTCCAATTTGGAAGTGTTTCTGTCATTTTTATAAAGTTCACTTAATGAGTCAATTTGTTCCTTGATCACATTTGCTTTGACTTGGTCAAACTGTTCTAGGGCTACTTGATATTCTTCTCTCAATCTACCCAATTTTCTCACTCTTTCTGAAGTACTCATATCAAAAACTAACAACTCTTCCTTTTTCTTCATCATTTTGTTGATATCCTTATCAGTCAATGGTCTGGTTGCCATTGTTTTCAACTCTTGACATTTTTTCTCTACAAATCCGACAGTAGGAAAGCTACTGTCACTCGTTTTGAGGGTCTCCTTATACTCATTCAGATCCTGTTCGGTGAAAGGAGAATTGGAAATGACAGCCATATTGAATTCCTTTGCTGAATCTCCTCTTGCAAGAACCAAATATGTGTTACAGAGCTTCCCGTTCAATTGGTATGGACTTCCCCCTCTTTTAACCTTTTGAACTAGTGCAATTTTATAAATATTCTGGCCGGAGCTTGAGGTTCCTACATTGACTTTAACCAATGTGTTGAGGATACAATCATCAAATTCATCACGGTAGAGATATTTTTCCAATACTGATCTACTGGATCTCAGTTTATTGTTTATCTGTTCCAAAGTGGCATCTTGATATCTGGAGGAATCATAGGAATCCTCATAACCAGAAGTTCTGGATCTTGATTTACGACTGGTGTAGTTATCAGAATAATAACCATCATCATCATCCGCATCATCATAGCCCGCCAAAGCTCTTAAATCGTCATCTTCATCTTCATCTTCTTCATACACATCTTGGTCGGACTCGCTGTCGTAGCTCTCTCCCCTACTTCTTTTATTGTCTCTTGCTGTTTTTCTTTCCCTTTGCTTTTTCAATTCCGATAGTTTACTCGTTCTCAATCTCTTGGAAGAAGAAGTGGATTTTTCCAGAGATTTAGATTCAGCCTTAGTTTGTTTAGCTCTCAATGCCAAAAACTTTCTTTCGGTAAATGCATGTTTTTCTTCTTCACGGTCATACAATATTCTTTCTCTTTCCACTTCTGGTAATGCCAACAGCCTTGCGCGATCTTCTTCATCTTTGTACTTTCCCTCAAGAGGGTATGGATCCTCCATTCCATCATCATCATCATCGTCATCGCCATCGTCTTCATCATCGTCATCTGAATCATCGATTCTTCTTTTAGCAGAACGACGGTTTGCGCTTGTTCCTGGTTCATATTCACTTTCATCCCCGTCCGATCCAATACCGGCTAATTCTAAAAGATCATCATCGCTGTCACTCATGATATAGTCTGGAATATATAGGTTTGGTGTGCTGTCTTATATTTCACTTACTGTGCGATGAGAGAGTCTTCAGTAGAAATCTATCCAATTGACAATTACTTAATGGAGCTCGCGACCTCACACTCGCGAGCCTCATGTTGCGGAAAGTAGATAAAGTAACCACATGTGTGTTGTGGCACATGCTGCAATTTGCAGCTTGATAGCAAGCGAACTATTCAAGAAAAAAAAAGAGATTCATGTGTACGAGTGGTTTGTTATTTGTTTTTTTTTGGTAACGATACAATTGGGGAAAAATAACTTCACCACAAAACTGTGAATCGAAAAGCGTTGAGGTATATTGAGGTATTGCAATGTCTTCTACATCTTCAATCAAAGTAGAGAATGTGGGTCCCACTGCCAAAAGATCGCCTTCGATTCTTGTAACAGACAGTAGGAATGATAGTCATGTAAGAGCACCATTTGCCGGTCATCGACTTGAGCAGATGAAGAAAAAGAACGAGAAAAATGATCGAGTGAGTAATCTGGTGAAAAGTATGAGAAGATCGTCAAATACCAAGTATTCTAATATATCGGTGTCCAAATTGACCTCCAACATAGGGGATATTCCCTCCTCACGACAGAGAGAAGCGCCGAGAAATATGAACCGAGATCCTTTTGGATCCCGAATTGTACAGAAAGTCCCACAGTATACAAAGACGCTGCCAACCAGAACTTCGAAAGTGACACAAAAGTTGGTTCTGATTCCCGACAATGAAGTAAAATCGTCTGCTTCAATGGGAGAGTCCACCACAGACAATATTTTCCAAGAAGTGTACAATCGAACCAAGGCTGAAAAACTCACAAAGGAACAAAGACAACACGAATATCCTCGAGTGACTGCTTATTTGATTGCGGAAGGTTTTAATCTCAAGCTGGCGTCCAAATTCTTATCGAAGTATCATTCCGTTCTACCCAGATTATACGACGAAGTCTTATACATTCCATATTCTCTACCTCTATTACCAGGAGAAAATGGTTATAGAGTCCAGTCAAACAATTCTCTTAAAATGCAACGAGGTATTCAATTGATGGAAAATTTCATTAACAAATCAGAAGAGCGTGATCACCATTATGAGTTTTACTCTGGTGCTGACAATGAAAATACGTTCAATAGAGAAGAAACCACAATTTCCGATTCACCAGCCGACTTTAATCCTTCGGAACCTCAGTACTTTGTGAGCAGCAGTCCAACTGAAAGTGTGATAGAGCAGGAGCTAAGAGAAAGTTTCCCTGAAGATCGATCCACTTCCACAGACTCTACCACTACCACTACTACAGATTTTAACAACACAAGCTCCGAAAATAAAAAGGAATCTGATTTGGAACAAGATTCTAACCCTTCATCTGTGAAGGAGAATGAAGCAAAAGTCAGTACTGGATCAAAAACAGCTGATAAAGATGAAGAAACTAAAATGAACCCAAAGAAAAGTTCTAAGCAATCACATTTGCCCGATCTATCGAAACATGCTGAAATGTTCATTTTAGATTATGGAGTTGTGGTGTTTTGGAACTTTAGTGAAATTCATGAAAAAAATATTCTAGCCGATTTAGCATTTGCTAAAATAGAACCTGGCGAGTTTGATCTAGACGATGAAGATGATGAAGACGACGAAGCAGACGAAGAAGATGATGAAGAGGAAGAAGAAAATGGATTACAGACAGTTTCTACTCGTGGGAGTGAAAAAATGGAAGGAAGTGAAGAAGATGAAGAATCTGAAAATCCATACTCTTTAATTATTAAACCTGTTGCAGAGCATGATATTGAAACAGAGGAGTTCCATTTTGAATATAATAAAGATGTGACAACACCTCGTATTTATAATGACATGATTACATTGAAGTCTGGGGATCACCTTATCAAACTAACTATGTCTCACGCCATTGCACAATCGACTAAGTTATCGTTGTTTGAAAGTAAAATGTCCAATGTTTTGAGTTCTATTTCAAAATTACCAAAAGCTTTAGCTCTAACAGGAAAACTTCAAAATTATACCACAAAGAGATTGCTCACTAAAACAGGTAGATTATTTCAATTGCGTAGTGAAGTAAATCTTTTGTCAAACGTTTTAGATACACCTGAGTACTTTTGGTCCATTGAGCCTGGGTTGCACCCACTATATTCGGCAGTAAGAGACTATCTAGAAATAGAGCAAAGAGTAGAAGTTATCAATGATCGTTGCAAAGTTTTCTTGGATTTTTTTGATATTTTATCAGATTCCTTGGCCGAAAGAAAAATGACCAAAATCACCAAAATTTTAATTCTGGCTATTGGTTTAAGTGTTATCGTTTCACTACTTGAAATTTTCGTACGATACTTAATCATATCAGGTTTATCCAAAGCTAAACGCCTTTTGTAAAAAATATATAGACACAGATATATCTACAAAATTTATATAAGTAAGGTAGTGAAAAACTTGAAAACAATGCTTCATTATTTCTTTTGCTTACCATCTGGGACAGTGAAGAAAACGTACTTACCATCTTTGTCTGAATCTAAAATAAAGTAACCCTTTCTTTCAAATTGGATGATATCACCAACTTTCATGTCCTTGACATTAATGTCAGCAATGGCTTTGGAAACAAATTTGGTATCTTTAGTTAAGAAGTCTTCAAAGTTATCACCTTCATCTAATTTATCCTTGGTGATTAAGTGGTCAAAATCAACAAGTTCAACTTCGACATTCTTTTCAGCAGCTAACCAGGTTAATTTCTTTTCGGTTTTCTTAAAGTCACCTTCTAAGTGCAATTTAGCATCAATAGAGACAACCTTACCTTCGGCATCTTTATGAACCTTGGTGCAAATGATGTTACCCCAATCCATAAAGGTAACTTCTTCACCATCTTTAATAGCAGAGGCATCAGCCTGTTCAATCAAAAGCTTTGAAGAGTAGTAAACATCCTTCTCACCGACAGCTGGGTTTTTCTTGTGCTTTGGCTTCTTTTCAGACTTTAATTCAGGACCGTCAACAATATTGACAGTAACCAAATCACTAGAATCTAAAGCAGTATGTCTTGGTGCAATTGGATCAATGATCTTCTTGTTAGCGGCCCAGATAATACTCCAATCCAAGTTGATGATGTTCTTAGATGGTCCTTGGGAAATAATGAAATTCTTCAAACCTTCAACAGTCATACCTCTTCTTCTGATACCTCTCACAGTTGGGAATCTTGGATCATCCCAGTTAGAAACGTAACCCTTGTCAACAAACCATTGCAACTTTCTCTTTGATAATAAAGTTCTGACAAAGTTGACTCTGGCAAAATCCCAAACATGAACCTTTCTTAAACCTAATGCGGTTAACATCCAGTCATATTGAGCATTTCTGTCTCTATATTCAATGGTTCTCAAAGCGTGAGTGACACCTTCCAATGCATCAACAATAGGAACACAGAAATCATAAGTTGGGTACATTTTCCACTCAGATCCAGTTCTGTGGTGAGGAGTTAAATTACATCTGTAGATGACTGGATCTCTTAAAGTTTTATTAAGAGCGGTGTAATCAATCTTGGCTCTAACACAGTTCTTTAAACCTTCTTCAGTGGCGTTCTTCATGTCTTCAGTGAAAATCTTCAAGTTTTCTTCGACGGTTCTATCTCTTCTTTCAGATTTAATACCATCCATTCTTTCGGCTCTCATCTTTTCTAATGGAGTGTCATCACAATATGCCTTACCTTCCTTGATCATCTTAATGGCCAAATCGTACATTTCTTGGAAGTAGTCAGAGGAATAGGTAATTCTGTCACCCTTGATACCCAATAATTCCAAATCTTCAATGATAGAATCTTGAAATTCGGTCTTTTCTTTTGATGGGTTAGTATCATCGAATCTGATAATCAATTTTCCTTTGTAAGCATTAGCAAAATATTGATTCAAAACAGCAGCCTTAGCATGTCCAATATGTAAATATCCAGATGGTTCAGGTGGGAATCTGGTGACAACTTCACCTTCTTTAGCATCAATAAGATCGATTTCAAAGTTTGCCTTATGAACTTCCTTCTTACCACCTTTAGCAAGCTTTTTCAATTCGGCAAGAGAAGAAGCCAACAATGTGGCAGTTTCGCCAAATCTTTTGTCGGATTCCAAGAATTGGTACCATCTGGTGACGTTAATATAGACGGAGTTCTTGATAACAGAACCCATCACAGGATTGGCTCTCAATGCACCCCAAACGGCAATATCAGCAGCAGAAATTTTGTAACCAATAATGAATGATCTGAGGTTTAAATGAGCATCCAGTTTTTCTAAATCGACGGATAGCTTCTTGAAATCTTTAACAAGTAACTTTTCGTAAGAGAATTTAACCCATTCTTCGGATTCTTTCTTAGCCAAAATAACACTAGGAAATGCTTCAGCAAGAGCAGCTAGAATGGATTCAGATTCTGTTGCGACAGATTCATCACCTTTCAAAAGTTGGGCAGATGTTGCCACTTCTTTGGAAATGGTTTTAGTATCGTAGAAGTCGAGTGTGACGGTTCCTTCTGAGGAGGTGTTGACAAAGGCTGCTGCACTCAAAAGAGCATAGTCAACAGCAGGAGCCTTACCTGCAATCTTCAATGAGTAGCTCATGTTGGTTTTGCGGGATAATCAGCAAGGAGGAAACTAGACGTTTTTTTCAAGCTTTCTAGCTCTGAAATTTATTTCAACTTATACGGAGACTGTTGAACATGATGTGATTCATCGCGAACCTTCTTAGCGGCTATTTCGTAACCCGCTAAAGTGCAACTAATCATGTGTGTTGAGTCAGAAATTAGGTGGCGCTACTAAAATTTGTGGCGGTGTTCAATAGTGGCTGTTGAAGTGAAGCTATCAAGCGTACTGAATTACCCGTTTTACATCTTTTCATTCAACTTAGTTCAACACAGATACTTCTTTTAAAAATCAATCTTCTTGTTTTTTCTTAAAAGAACCCCCATATAGTTCAAAACTTGCATCACTGCTGCTTAATTTGGTGTTTGCGTTACTGCTATATACTTGGTAGATATCTTGAAAAAACGAATTTTTGCTCCTTGGTTTCATATCAATTTTGTTTCGAAAATTTTCAGGTGAAATTTTCAAATTAGGGASGTCAAAACCTGACATGTTTTTAGTAGAGAATCCGGTGCATACAGAGGCAGAGCAGAGCAAAGCAGTTGATGAATGATGTGGTTGTGTTTGGGTTAATTCGCACATTAATTTTTTTTCATGAAAAATCAAAATCTCGAATCGGCCAAGGATGTCAAAGCTGAATTAAGAAACGCAAAGCACTGCGTTTTATCTTTCACTCTAGTGGAAACCACAGAGGATCAACAAAACAGTCCGGAAGCAATACAATGTCGAATTTAGGTCTTCAAGTCAGACAAGCAGCAGGATCTATTGATGGTGTTGTTGCAGATTATGCAGTAGGATATTTGCAACATGTCCTGCACTCTACAGAAGATGCAGTTTTGGCGCAACAATTAGACATACCAAACGAGGTGTCATTTATTGAAAAACTACTGATTAGTGCTGGGGGAGATGAATCAAAAGTCAAACAGCTGAGTGGTAAACTTCAGGAAACTATGGAAAAACAATTGAAAGATAACATGTCCAAATTAGAAATAACAGGTGACACATCCAAGAGATTATTGGATATCAGCTTGATCAATAGTAAGCAGCGTGAACTAGATTCGTCTTTGGCTTTGTTGCAATCAACTGATATTGAGCACACAGGTAGAAGTATTGAAACTAGAGTCGACAAGAAGAAGTTACAAAAGGCCGAGGCCAAAATTGCTAAAAAAGTTGCTAAAAGAAACAACAAGTTTGTCAAATATGAAGCTTCAAGACTTATCAACGACGATTCGAAAGATGACTATGATAGTTTCTATTTGAAAGTCAATCCTATCGAGTTTGGTGCAGCAGCAGGAAAATCCAAAGATATTAAAATCGATACTTTCGACTTATACGTTGGTGAAGGTCAAAGAATTTTGAGCGATGCTTCCTTGACTTTAGCACATGGTAGAAGATACGGTCTAGTTGGTCAAAATGGTATTGGTAAATCTACACTATTAAGGGCTCTCTCAAAGAGAGATTTGGATGTCCCAAGTCACATCACTATTTTGCACGTCGAACAAGAATTAAGAGGTGATGATACGATTGCTCTTCAAAGTGTTTTGGATGCCGATGTTTGGAGAAAGCAATTGTTACTAGAAGAAACAACTATAAATGATAGAGTTAACGAAATAGATAACCTGAAAAATGAATTCGATGAAGATTCTCTAGAAATGAAGAAGCTTGATAACGAACAAGCAGACTTAATGTCCAAGTTAGAGGATGTTCACGAAAAATTGGGTGAAATTGAAAGTGATAAAGCTGAAGCCAGAGCTTCTTCCATTCTATTTGGTTTAGGTTTCAGTGAAGAAGCACAAAAGAGACAAACCAAGTCTTTCTCTGGTGGTTGGAGAATGAGATTATCCTTAGCCAGAGCCTTGTTTTGTAAACCTGATTTGCTATTATTGGATGAACCTACAAACATGTTGGATGTTCCATCAAGTGCATATCTTGGTCATTACTTGCAAAATTACCCTGCGACAATATTAGTTGTTTCTCACGACCGTGCATTCTTGAATGAAGTGGCTACTGATATTATCCATCAGCACTCGGAGAGACTAGATTACTACAGAAGTAGTAATTTTGACTCCTTCTATTCTACTAGAGAAGAAAGACTCAAGAATCAAAAGAGAGAATACGAAAACCAAATGGCATATAGACAACATTTACAAGAATTCATTGATAAATTCAGATATAATGCCGCCAAATCATCTGAAGCCCAATCCAGAATTAAAAAGCTGGAGAAATTACCTGTTTTAGAAGAGCCAGAAGAAGAGAAAAAAATCACATTCAAATTTCCAGATCCAGAAAAGCTTTCACCACCAATTTTACAATTGTTGGGTGTCAGTTTTGGATATGATCCAAAGCAATTATTGTTGAAAGATGTCGACTTGGATATCCAAATGGATTCTAGAATTGCTCTGGTTGGTGCCAATGGTTGTGGTAAAACGACATTGTTGAAACTTTTGATGGGCGTGAACACTCCGATCGACGGATCTGTATCTAAGAATTCCAGACTAAGAATAGGATATTTTGCCCAACACCATGTCGACGGTATGGATTTGACCAAGAATGCAGTGGAATGGATGAGTTTCAAATATCCCGGCAAGAGCGATGAAGAGTACAGACGCCATTTAGGATCATTTGGTATTACTGGTTCGCTTGCCTTACAAAAGATGCAGCTGCTATCTGGTGGTCAAAAGTCTAGAGTTGCTTTTTCAGCGCTTTGTTTGACTGAACCACACGTGCTGATCATGGATGAACCTTCTAACCACTTGGATACATCTGGTTTGGATGCTTTATCCGACGCATTGAAAAGATTCAAGGGTGGTGTTCTGATGGTTTCGCACGATGTGACAATGATAAACGAAGTGTGTAAGGAAATCTGGGTCAGTGAAGACGGTCATGTTTTCCGTTTCGATGGTTCTATCAGCGACTACAAGAAGTACATTCTCAAGAAGGCAGATGCTAGTGGTGTTGTCAAGAAGCATTGAGATCTGCACCAGCTCCGCCCGGCCATAACTCCGTTTGTTCACTCGATACCTTGTATTCTATATAATATATTTAAACCCATCATAGAAACCCGAGTATCCCACACGTGCTTGCATCTATTGTTGCATTGAGCGCATACTCAACGTCTACGTCAGTGAAAATCTAAGAAACCAGCGCTGCTCTCTCGAAACTTACTACGCAGAAGAAAAATAGCAGGCTGATCGTTTGATCGTTTCATGCATGCATTTTGCCAAGTTACGCATTCTATGATTGAACTACGTGAACGTTTAAGCCCGAGTCGGGTTGATACGCGGAACTGCCTTTTTGCACCCCGCCCCTCATACACAGAAATGTAGATTTCTACTAACACAAAGATCAAAATAACCAGCTGCAAATTCCCTTACTGATCTCAACTGTGTGTGTTCTACATATTCCATGAAATAACAAAAGGTATGTGAATGAACCCACATTATGTGCTAGTGTGCTGGTTTAATTCCTCTGAACCCTGTCCTCTCCCTTGTGGTTTCTCGAATTTGTTTCTCCGCGAGCCCCACAACTCGATGTCAAAAGTGCATTGTAACGGCGAAACCGGGTTCATGCGTCACAGCTAAAAAATTCAACTTCAAACCCTTTAAGGCCGGGCCGAGTAGGAAAACCCAGCAACGCGAATCGTAAAAAATATCAGATTGATTTACGTTCTATATCGAAGATGCTAAAAATAGCGTGTAGAATGTTTTGGTTCCCTAAATTTGTGAGGTAAAAATAGGTGACATATTTACGAAAACCAGCCGTGGATTTGCCCCGGATTTATTATAAAAGGTAGACTTTCTGCTGTGTTTAGAGATAGAGGAGGAAGTTGTTTTCTTCTCTCTACATCAAGCCAATTGACTAATACAACCCACAATGCTTTCCCAAATTTTCTTAACTGCTCTTGCCGCCTCCGTTGTTTCTGCTGAAACCGTCACCAAGTACCTTGTTGTCAAGTCCGACGACTCTGCTGTCGATGGTAACACTTTAGGCTTCATCCACGAAGGTGCTGGTATCAACTACGCCCAATTAGGCACTGCTGCGCAATCATCTCCATTAGAATACGACACTGAAGCCAAGACCTTGTCTTACTCCCAAACTGGTCTCCCACAAGAATTTTCTGCTGTCTCTGGTCCAGTCCAAGTCACTGTTTCTGGTGGTAACTCCGATATCACCTTCAACTCTGATAACACATTGTTAGTCGGTGGTTCTTCAGACAACTTCTATGCCTGTAAGAACATCAACGACCCTTACAACTACTCCGAAAGATCATACTTCCTCATGTACTCTCCATCATCTACTGACGGTTGTATTGCTGTGACCCTGGAAGCCGAAAGCGGTTCCACCTCTTCATCTTCCTCAGATGCTTCAACTACTACTTCCGAAGTGCCATCCACAACTTCTGCCACTGATGGCGGTTACTACACCACTGTTACCGAAGAATACACCACATACACTTCTTTCTGTAACACCTCGTCCGTTATTCCTACCTACGAAGGTGGTGCTATCAAGTATGCTCCAGCAGGTGCTTTCGCTGCTGCTGCAGGTGCCCTTGTTGCTTTGTTCTAATTTCTTTTTGCTGATTCATCAGGTTAACAAAACCTCCAAAATCTGTTATTATACCTTAATTTGACATATTGCATYTACTTTTATAATGATACGTTCGCCTATAATAATCCTAATATAATTATCTAACATGAACTTAATGTAGGCTTCTTCTCCAGTTTTTGAACTCCGCATTCAAAACACCGCCATCCACTCCAGGCTTTTCCGACAACAATATATTTGTAATCTCAGGGGAATTCTCTTTCAAAGTAATGTTTTCAGGATCTGTCTTTGGGTCGAAAACCAGCCTGTATGTCTTTGTTTCATCATCCAGTGGGATGGTAGTGGTCAACCACTCCAAAACACCACTTAAATATCTAATTGATTGCATAGATTTGTTCACCACTCTGGAATTTGGGTTTCTTTCGAGCTTTTTCACAGTTAGTGGATTGTTTTTGATCATCAATGGAATGTTCTCCACTTTGATTTCATCAACTGATACAACTTGCATATCCCTTGTTCTGTATGCATATATTAATCTCGGTATACCAACGAGAAAGCATTGTGCCCAGGCCTTCAGTAACTTATTTTCAAACTTGTATAAACCTCTTTCATCGTCAAACACAGCTGTAGTTTTCAGTTCAACATAGTGTTCTAGCGGATCGGTCCCATCCGTTGGTTTGTAGTCAAAAACACAATCGACTTCGGCACCCAACAACAAGCTTGTGGAACCAATAGTGGTTTTCACCATTGTGGCATATTGTGCAGTCGGAGATACCAACTTGACATCCCTCTTTTCAATTTCATTTCTGGTACAATGCGCCCATGGCTTTGGTAACGTTGCTAATGTTTCAAATTTGTATCCTGAGTACATAAACTTCTTTGATAYTGGATCGATTTTCTTCATTTTTTGAGCTTCCTTTTTMGCAGCCTCTCTTTCTGTTTGAATAAATAGTTGTCCATCAAAAACAACAATGTTCAGTGAAAACCCACCATCTTTCTCATATGGCGCAAGCATCAGATTTTTCATGAGTCCTCTCCATGTAATRACCTTTGCCGAAACCTTGTTATTCTTCTGCTGTTCATAATTTTGTAAACATTTTAACAACCCTTCAAAGTCTCCATAATCTGGATCTTCTGGRAATTCAAACTTCTCAGCCCCTCTATCGAGTTTAAACCCACCATTTCCAACCATGGAATCTGGTAAATAATAGTAATGCAGTTGAGAATCATCAACTGTATAGTTCCCTGCAGAATTACGAGAGAATGATCCCAATTCCTTGGGCCTTTTCACAGTCGAGTTTGAAGAAAAATCTTGAGTGGAATACTTGGTATCAATGAATGACATGATGAGTACTTGGTTGTATATTACTTAGCCAATGAGTASAATTTGGTAGTTGCTGAAAGTGTTGAAGAGTTGGGACTTTTTTTTTCTAAAAAAAATCCGCTTGTCAGAAAAAAAAGTAGCGATGTCCTGGTTACACAATTCAACTGCTCTTCTGATTCACAGCATACATATCAGAAATCAACCAACTTCAATGTTGAATCACTKAATGAAACTTGTTTTTCTTTAGATTACACTGGCTTAAATATATATATGTTATAYCTACTACTAGTYATTATTTCAATAAAAGCTGGACTCTTCTTTTACCAGTGAACTCATCCAGAATGGATTGAATAGAAACGTCAACTCTATCAAAAACACCCACTGTTCTCTTGTGACCCGTTTTGTCAACAAAAGACAAATTATAGTTTTCTTCATCAAAAACAGCAGAGTTYACSTCACCCAACACGTCCAATTTGATTAAACTTTCGACTCCAAATTTAGGAACCAAAACAACAACACCATTTGAGAACACCTTGATAATATAACCTTCTTGATCACTTTGGTTGTTCTTCATCACCTGCCCAACGTAGTATTCGATACTTGCTCTACCTGCAAATTGGGCATTTCTGTGCCGTTTGTTGATGTTTTTAACAACAAGATCCATCTTGCTTTTGTCCATGTGAACCTCATGCAATGGCTCATAATCAATAGCGGCTGCAAGTTGTCTATGGGCGACAACATCACAATATCTTCTGATTGGAGACGTGAAATGTGTATAAATGTCAACAGCTAGACCATAATGTTTAAATTCAGGATAACTAAAGTTACCAGCAGCAAAATATTCTGCCGCCATCATACATCTCGTTGCCATAATTCTGATCAATGTGTTAAAATACGGATCTTTAGCATCCACACATCTATCCAAAGAGTCAGCTAGTGATTTACTGCTCTCTGTGGAAATGGAAAGTCCCTTCTTAACACGTAGAATATCGTTAAGAGTTTCAAATCCAGTAGCTGGTGGCTCACCATGGCGACGCAACATGGCAACTTGCGGGAATGCATCATAAATTTTCTTGGCCACAGAAATATTAGCACACAACATGAACTCTTCCACTAAAGAATTAGTATCAAGAAGTTTCTTAATTTCAACTTCGTTAGGATCGGAGGTTTCACTGTCAGTGTGAACTTTCACTTCTGGCGAAGCTAAATTCAAAGCACCGGCATCTAATCTTTTTTGCTTTAGTTTTTTAGACAACTTCAATAGAATGCGCATACCTTTGGTAAGATCATCCTGTTGTGAAGAATCATCAATCCTGATCTGAGCTTGTTCATAAGCAAACGCCTCTCTTGATTTAATGATGGACTTGGTGTATTCGACATTCAATATATTGGCATCTTCATCCATTTCCCACAAAACTGAAAATGCGTATCTTTCAACATAGGGTTTAAGAGAACACAAATCGGTACCAAGTAACATCGGCAACATATCAATTCTTTTGTCAACAAGATAAACAGATGTACCTCTGGATGCACCTTCCTGATCTAAAGGAGTACCTGCCTTGACAAAATGCGTCACATCGGCAATATGTACACCCACCTCGTAATTCCCATTTGGAAGTTTTTTAGCATGTAAAGCATCATCAATATCAACACATCCAGGAGGATCAATTGAACAGATCAATCTATCTCTCAGATCTCTTCTTTTCTTTAACTGTGGATCACCATTATCCAAGTCTTGAGGGACCTTCCAATCGTGTCCCTCTTTTGGTAAGCACGCCAAAACGTTCTTAGAGAATGGACGATATTCAACGTCATGTTCAAGCAATAAAGCTTCTTGTTCAGCATCCTTGTCTTCAATTTCACCTAAAGTTCTGACAAAATGGCCACTTGGGAATTTTGATTTAGAGTCCCATGTGTCAATTGCCACAACTAGTCTTTTGCCAATTAATTCATGCGCACGTCTCGTCCTAATTCTAACTTTAGGTAAAGACCTATCCATCAAAGTAACCAAACAACCTTTGACAGAGTTTGAAGCAACTTCGTCCCTTCTAACAGAGTTTGGTGATAATTGACCAACGAATAGTCTCCAATTTCTCTTTATTATACCCACAACTCTACCTGTAGGCAACAACTTTTCCGAATCTGCCACATTAGAGCCTTGTAATTTGATTGCTTCTTGAGCTAATAATTTCCTTTCTTTATCAGTAATCACGACATTGTCATCATCATCACCCAATCCATTTTTATTCAGGGTTTCTTCGTCCACTATCTCGGATGACGGTTTCTTCCACTTATTTTTTGGTAGAAGCTCAATAACAACACTGTCCCCATTAAAGGCCCTGTTAAGATTTTCCCTACCTAAAATCAATAACGGTTTTGGCATACTGGATATATTAACATTTCCTTCCAAGAAGTTGTAGGAAGAGATACTGATATTTCCCTGGTACAAACTTCCATTTTTGATTCCACCCATCAATCTAGCTGAGCTATAGTACTCTGGGTACTTGATTTCATTGATGGATTGGTTGAACGAGTCAGAAGAAGGAAGTATGTCGATCAATTCGTCGGCATTTGGCAATAGTTTAACATAATCGTGTATGGAATAGGTTAGAACATTGTCCTTTTCTGCCAGTTTGGTATTTTCTCTATCACCAGTAATTAAAACAGTCACAATATTACAATGTTTCAAATGCTGATTGAAGTATTTGGCCGTCTCTCTAATTAGTCTGTCATTATAATCATTTATGGTTTCTGCTTGATTTCTTTTCAAATAAGTTGACGCTTTAAACTCATTATGAAATACAATAAATCTTTTATCCTCACTCTTTGTCAATGCTCTCAGTCTTGTGTAAATAGGCAAACTTTTATTACGGACTTCATTCAAAACTGTTTGAGGAACAATAACATCATAGAATACTTTAATGTTTTCAAGCAGATCGATTGCATTCAAAACCACATTAGTATCTAGCACAATGTAATGGGCTCCAATATCGATTTTAAGTGGCGATTCCGACAAAATTGGCTTAAGTTTCTCACCTGAAGGAATCTCTTTGTATAGATCGAAACATTTTTCGCATGCTTTGGAGGAACATGGGATATCATCTCTTAGATAATGTTCTCTAACAACCTTGACTGGTGTACCATTTCTGGACCTCACAAAAACTTTCTGCGAAACGGCCAACCCACTAGAAACTCTTTTTCTTTTCACCGAACTACTCATATCTGTGAATGTTATGTTTGATTTTAGTGTAAGCTGAAAGAAAACCTCACGCTSTTTTTGTAACACAGAAACAATTTACAGAGATCTGTATACTGGAAATTTGAAATTTTTTAAGGACTGAGAATTTCTGAAAATAAAAAACCCTCAATTTGGTATATAGTCAGACTTTCTCTCCAGTTTACCACCATATTTCGCAATCCACATAGCTGAAGAATATCAGAGAAGGTATTGTGAAAAGGGTTTGAGTTCTGATAAAAGTACAACGTGGTTAAATATTTATTAGATTTGTGGTAGTTTTATACAGCGTAAAAATTTTTTGCTCTCCGGAGACAACGAATAACAAAAATGCAAGCCATCGATCGTAAGAAAATCACTTTGGAGATACAAAAAAAGTGATTCGGTATTCGTTTGGTCTCACCCGTTGGTACATGCGAGAGTAGAAAACTGGATGAAGCAATTTTCACGAGACAAGCACAATTTTATCACTAGAAGTCTATCATATCACTTTTAAAAAAAAGTGCTTTTGGAAATGTTTTCTGTAAATTCCAAAAAAAAAAGAAAAAACGCATGCTTTCTTCACTTTCTTTTATCTAAAGCATCTTGTCTTTTCCAAGTTGACACCCAAGCGGCAGAATCAACTTTAGGAACAAAATAAACACGAAGAATGCGATCAAAAAGTGGAACCTTGGGATTTTGTGACATTAACACACTATTAATAGGGTTCTTTTTTGGAATCTTGACTAGTCCACCCTCCAATGTTTCCATATAGGCCTCAAGCTTTTTAGGTTTGAAATTCTCATGCTTTCCATCTTGGAAATATTCCTCAGGGCGATCCATGACTATTTCCATCAATTCCAAAGGCGTAGTCAACTCTCCCACCTGGGAGATAACATCAAATTCATCAGTAGTAGGGTAAATGACAATAGTTGGTATTATAAGCTGGGTCTCAATATCATGGGCATCTTCCAGGTGAAGTTTGGAATCCCCCAAGGAATCCGAGCCATAGGAAGACTCTACAGATGTCATATTTCTGGAAGAAATGGCGGTTTCCAGGTCCTTTTCAACAAGAACCCTTTCTTCTTCTTGTAGTCTTTTCTTTTCTTCCAATTCCTTGTTTCTTTGTATTTTTTCCTCAACATTTTTCAAAAGCTGATTTACGGCGGCATTTTTATCATCAATGGAGATAGCAAACTGTAGTACTTTCAAAGCATCATCAAATATTCCAATTGCAAAATATGCTTTTGCTGCCCTGAACAACGCTTTAACATTTTTTGGCTGTCTTGATAAACATTCTTTGCAGTCATTAATGCATCTTCTGTAATTTTTCAGCTCAAGATTACATGCTGCTCTGTTCAAATACAGGGCTGCTTCAATATATTTGACACCACATTCAACATCCAAACCTTTGGTGTAAAAACCAACAGCGTCACTATACTTCTTTGCTTTATAACATTCATTACCCTGGGATTTGAAGTTCTCAGCAATTTCATCTGGCTCACCATCATAAGCCAAAGATTTCAAGGCTTCGATTTCAGGTCTTTCCTCTTCACCTTCAGCTACATTCAAATCATTCATGAAAAATGGAAGTCTATTAAGTTCATYCATTATTTCCTGTGTACTTTTTTTACTTGCATCTTGAATTTGTGGTGGAAGCTCTGGCTCTTCACCAGCAGCTGTATTTGTTTCTTCAACCTTAGGTACCGTCTCTTCTACAATTTCTGTTATTTGGACCATTGGGGATTTATTGTAAAGTGAAAAAAAACTATTCCGAAGAGGATAATTTTTTTACTCAAAATTTATTTCAACCGTCTCGATGTCGATATCGATCTTGAGTCGAGATTTGTCAATTCGTATACGTTAGCACAAAATGTGTGTCCATGCACATAGAGGCAGGAATTCATAGACAATATATAAATAAAAAGGGGAATTGACAATTCAAACTATACAAAAATCTATAATTCATAGCTAGGTAATACAATATATAAATAAAGACATTTGCTGTGGAGAATTCAGCTATCTTGATCTCCGGTCCACTTATAGTACTTTCTGAAGTCTTCATATAAAGCATGGAAAGCCACTCTACTTTGAASATCTAAAGAAATATTGATGTAGTTGAGTTCATTCAAAGTCAACAARTCYAGAATAGCATAAGCACTATTTACAAGTGATCCTCGAATATTCAAATTAACTTGGCACTGTATATCCAGCTTAACATAGTTGAATATCAACATTGGAACATACTTCCTTAAATTATCCTTGACTCCCGTGATAACTCTGTTCAAAGCAGCCTCTCTCGATTCTGAGCTGACGTTATTAACATGGACATTATGGGCACCAACTTCACACAAATTGCTGATGGCTCTCTCATACAGCATGACACTCTCTTCTTCTAAAATATCTGACCGTAAAAAGACAGTCTGCATTAAAGAGAGAAGCGTACCAATGATCAAATGCATACGTCTCGTCAATCTGATTCTTTGATACAATATCAAAAAGGATATCGTAAGAGAAAGCTCTTTGAAATATTCGTTTATCTTGACTTTATCCATTTCAGAAGCGTCTTGGATAATGGACGCAGTTTGAGAAGTGAAAGCAAGACATAAATCAACTGCATATTGACTCAATAACCAGAACTTTGACGCAGACACCCCTCTAATTGCCGAAAGCAAACTAATAAACTCGTCCTTCAGCTTTCTTGTTTTGATCGCTTTGGATGAAATGTGGGAGATTGTCAAGATGAAAAGTTTTTGATATTCTTCTAAAACGTCCATGCTCTCAGGTTTGGTAGTTATATCTATGAACATTGAAGCCAGTTTGATATATTGAAGGAAATCTGTGTATGACGATGATTCAAAAGAATAACATAGCTTATACCATGCAGATATGAATTCTTTCTCATTTTTAGACAATTTGTGGATATARTTATGAATTGGCACGTCGATATCAATAAGCTTGCTGGACAAAACAACGTAAAGAGAGAGGACAAATTCCGGTTTGTAAAGACCATTTGCGGAACAAATGAAATGGAAAAGACTCAATTGAACTTCGACATTATTATTGAATAACTTACCGAGTTTTGATACTGTGTTTTTGATGCTATCATTTAAAATTAAATGTGGCACCTGGTTATTTATATCCCTTAAAAGATCAAAAATGGATTCTATATCCTTAGCGTTTATGTTCTTTTCTGGCAGTTTGATCATTTCATTTAATAAATCTACTGCCAYTTTAACAGACACATCAATTAACTCCTGTTTTTCTGTTTCAAATTCAGGTCCCTCAGTGACAGTTATCAATTTTGCAGCCACAGCAATATAATTCGAATATTTAGAGCAATTTCTCAGATTTAAAGATTTGAGTTTTTTACCTAGTGTTTTATGGGCGTTCTTTAGGTATTCTTTGGCATTGTCCTGTTCTTTCGAATTGATCGTCAAAACKGTGGCAACGATATCCTTACATTGGGGATGTTTGGCCAGTTCCAAAAGAGTATCAAAATTTGTTTCAATATCAGATTTGTAAGTTGGGTTTGTTAAAATTTTTGACACGGTGGATACAAAGCTCTCRTTATCAAAATTTTTGTTTTCCATTAATAAGTCCAAAATGACTTTTCTCTGCTCTGTGGACATGGAATAAACTGAAATTAAATCAAGTTTTTGTATTTCATTCTTTTCAATAAAATGTTGAAGAAATTTAGACACTATTTTGTGCTGGGATTGTAATATTGGGTTTGAAAGAAGTCCGGTCAAATCAATTGAGCTATTAACAAGTRAAAAAACAATATCTGCAATGTCCTTTTCGGACATCAAATTTTCGATRATGACAAAATATCTACTGAAAATTCGGCTCTTAAATTTRTCATCTGATTTTTTGTAGTATTTTTTGAAGYTCTTGARAAAACTTTGATGATTTTGAGATAGGTTTTGCTCCAGAATTCTGAAAACGGAAAAGTAGTAAAAATCATCTTTTGCATCATTTTCTTCTAAAATTTTACTTGCTTTGTCGCCAATGACATCTAAATCAAATAATGATAAAACATAATATTTCAACCTCCAGTTTTGCTTGCTTGGAATATCTAAAATGGAAAGTAAAGTATCCTGTAAATTTGCTATCATGTTTATAATACTTTTACTCAACGCATTGTGCACYAARCCGCAAATCCCCTTGAATAAAGCTCTACATATTGACAATAAGACAACAGCTTTAGGCTCAGGGTTCTTTTTGAAAATTTCAAATTCAACTTCAATAACTTTCATTAACTTTTTATTTGGTAAGGTAACCAATTTCATCGAAGCAAAATCAATAAACTCATCAGAACTGAATACGTTRTTTGGATATTTGGATTCCATTGCAGTCCACAGATCTACAAATTGTTCCAATTCCCTACTTTTGTCATAAGACTCAAATAGTTCTTGCCATAGATCTGTTGCAAACTCTCCATTTTTAGAGCACAAATCCCCAATTTCCTCTCTGAAATGAATGGCTACATCAGCACTTCTTTTAATGGCATATATAATCAGTTTTGTAGAATTTGCGCTTGGTTCATTTTCTAGAGCCTTTTCAACAAGAGAACCAAGAAACTTGGATGATAAKGTCTGATTCAAATCTGTAACTTCCTTCAATAAATCAGCAGCATATGGACGGTAAAAACTTGCTAACAGTTTGACTATGGATTCAAGCTCTTCTATGGATACTTTGGGAACAATAACACGAAGTAAAAATACCGCTTCGTCTGCAGTCAACTGGGTATTAGTGGAATTGGTTGTGAACTCTTCAAGTAAGGAGAAAGGCGTTAAATCTTCATCACCCGTTCTTTTTCCTGCAAAGATATTTTCTATCATGCCCGAATAGGCTTCTTTTAATTTTGTTGTCTCTTCTGTGTTTAGAAACTTATGTATGACAGTGATGGTYTTTGCCAAACAGAAACGTGCAAACTCATATTTTTGTTTTGAAGCATATTTAACTCCATTCGAGTTATTCAACATAAAGATAGTTGGGATCAATTCCTGAATTTTATTCTTTGTCCGTTGATTTAGGTTGCACTTCTCATCGGCTATAAGAAACAGCAGACTTCTTAAAATTGAAACATTTTGCTCATTAACAATACGAACACGGTAGTTGTTCACAATCAAGTCAATCGTATCAACTAGACTTTCCAGAAAATCAGAATCGCTAMAAAGTTCTCTATCTTCGCAAACAATAATGAGTGTGTTGTCGAAAGAAAACCCGAAATTCAAGTTTTTCATGTAAATATTTCTTACTGACCTTAGTTTGGCTTTTGTTTCGCAATGCTTCCACAGGAAATTGAATAGTTTCCAAGCATAAGCCGATTTTTTGAACTTTACGGCCGTTGCATTTGTTTGTGATAATTTTTCAAAAAGAATATCGTAAATGAAAATCTCTTTCYSTGGAATATCCACACACTCGGAACCCTCTTTAAATAGTTGATCTACCACAAAATCATAAATGTCTTTCACTGGGGTGTCTGGATGTCTTGTGTACCGGGAGATATTTTCGGCACTATGCACGTCCAACACCACTAATTTATCCTTTTTTCCCATTAATCAAAMAAAWTTTGTCTTTAAACGATGAGTAAAAATTTGATCAAAGTATCGGACAAAACAACTAACTTGTTTTCCAATTCTCTAGGGTCCAGCACTGGTAGTCTTCAATGATGAATCTAAACGTTTATGTAACAGCGTTAGAGTCTGAAATTTTTTTTGGAAAAAAAAAATAGTAGCTCTCGCGCCTTGATGGAACTGTTTTCCTTTCCTTGAGAAAGTGTGCAACTTGTTTAATGTAAGTATACACRCTTGATTTGTTTCCATATCACAACTTTTAAGTGTTTTAGAATCAAGTTGATATTCTGAAAGAAAATCATGCCTGGAACCTTCGATTTCAGTGAGAATAACGGAGGAACATTAACGAGCAAATCCAAAATGTCGGACTCTGGTCGTTTCTTGAAAGAATATCAACCACCACAAATGAATAATTTGATTGAAAAAGGGGACACCAACATGAATTTGGACGATGMTCAAGAAGCATTCTATGATACGGAAGATGGACAAATAAACGGAACTGTTGATTTTGTTGCTAAACCTGTCAATGGTAATAAAGAGTCCTTGCATGAGGACGTGTTGGGAAAAAAATCAGACTCCAATATCAATTCGTTGAAACCAATAGTTAAGATACAAGCCGCCGACACATCTTTGGAATACAAAACATTTCTTGAAAAAATCTATCAATTGTTTGAGCCCCTGCTAGAAGATAACAAATTTGAAGATTTCATACATCAAGATGAGGACGAGTACATGAATATTGGTGTAGTGTCTGTTATTGAACAAACACAAAAAGCAAGGGAGTTTGTTGTGAGAGAAACTATGTCGTTTCTCATCTGTCATTTGAAAGACCTTATCGATGAAAGATTAAAGTGCGTGGGAATTGAGGATAGATGGGTATTTAACTATGAAGAGATAATAAATGTCTTGTATTTATTTAATGCTCTTCATTTTGGAAATGATAACGAAACCATAGTCTTGTTTCAGGAATGGATTGAAAGAATTGACATTCAWCCAACAGCAGAACTGTCTGCCTTAGCTTTTGCCGAAGGTGACGAATTCTATAAAAACTTTTCATTTTGGTCGTCATATGTCAAAAAAATGATATGCAGGGGTTCGTTCACTTCGTTGATTGCAGATTTGGAACAATCCCATTATGAAGATCTCGGGGATTCTGATCCAAATTTGATGAGATTGATTGGAGAACTTTTAGAATTATTGAAAGCATACAATAGTATGGAGTTCTCCGCTGATGTGGATAATTTTCTCAAATGGAAAAAGGTTGCAGTGGAAGTAAGAGATTCTGCCAACTTTTTAGATATTGAAAATGTTGCGGTCCATGGCGAAATTCTTAACATCCTGAATATAATGACTGGATCTACTCAACATATTGAAGACAGTGCATCTACGTGGTACGAATGCTTGATGTCATACTTTCTATACCAGTTACCAAGTAAAAAGATGATTCCAAAATACGTTGAAAGAACCCTTTTGGTGGACAACTTTGAACTTCCTCTTGAAGGCATTGTGTCGTGGGATTCTCTATGTATCGAAATACTCAAGGGGAAGTTTTTGACCACTATTTCAGCAATTAAAACCTTAGACAAGTCAATAGGTACATATTTAGCAGTGTTGGTACAAGCCTCGGGACTGCTTGATTCATATCACAAAGAATCTTTCAATAATGATATTGAGAACTTTGAGGCGTCGAATGGTATCAAGGAAAACATCAAATTAATGATTGAAGATCTGGCATTGTCATATCTTGACAGTCAACGGCTATTTACCATTGGTGTTGGTCTCTTGATAATAACCAAAAACAGAAATTGTGAAAAGATATTGAGTCAAATGCTGCCAAAGTTTGAAATCAATGATTCTGATGATTTTGAGTGGGTTTTATCTGTGTGTTCCAAACTGAAACTCGGTGAAACCATGTCAATCATTCAAGAAATGCAAGCCGAAAAGTTTTATCAAAAGGACGCAATTTCTGACGCCCTTGTATGTTATGCTAATGCCCAATCGAATGATAAAATAATCGCCACTGTTTGGAGAATGTTTGAAGAGGTGTTAGTAAACAGAGGYCTTGATGAAAAGCTCCGATTTGAGCTGTTTGAATCTGGTAAGTGTGACGAAATTCCTTTACTTAGACAGGCACTATCACCGCTCTACGTTTTGAATGAAATCATTCAACCAGATGCTCAAGTGGATGATCTATGGGTATCCAGATTGCTGCACCTATTTCARTTCAAATATCTGCCCGACTACTATAAAAGTGCTCTTATTTTACTGTTACATGAAAAAAGCCCATCTATCAATTTCACTTTAACCAACATCACACAGATAATTGAGTGTCTGAATCAGTTCGARACCACACTYGATAAAAACTCCGATACCAAGGAGCGGGCCGAATTCATGTACCGTCTGCTAATGAAGCAGATGRCAACCCAGCCGCAAATCACACAGAGCGAGAAAGAAACAGACTCAGGGTTTTTTCAACTTCTCAGACAGACCCGTCTGGATTTGGCAGCAAATGTCTGTTTCGCCTTTCTTCAAGAATAGATGGCGTCGCAAGAATCATCTCTTCTGCTTCCGTATCGGTACATATTCCAATACTGCACCGCAATGTGTGYRTGTGTGTRTATATATCTCTGTAATTTCCTCAAACGCTGTACTAGATAACCCCAGCGCCGTTCACTACCGGTTAAGCCCGCGTCTTATCAGCAGACTTTKGAGTGGAGGAAGAATTATAAAAATATTTCACTTCGTCGAGCAWGATAGATCTTCACATTGCAGCGTTTTCTTGGCTATTRCACAATATGAGTTCCACCACCTATGACAATGTCATCCAACTAAGACAAACTAACCAAATCAAGAGTTTGTACACGTAAGTAGCGGCCAAAAATTGTTWAAACACCAGGTTGCAATTTGGAGATACTAACATCTTTTTTTCTTTCGTTATCTTGACCGACATTTATTTTGGTGTTATAGAATCGTCCGTAACAAAGAAACCAGCCGTGAAGATTTTGTATTCTACTCCGATAGAATTATTCGTCTTTTAGTGGAAGAGGGGCTGAATCAACTACCTGTTGAAGCGCTAAAAATTGAAACCCCACTGGGTATCACATACGATGGCTACAAGTTCCAGGGTAAAATTTGTGGTGTCTCCATCATTAGAGCTGGTGAGTCTATGGAACAAGGTCTCAGGGACTGCTGTAGATCGGTGCGTTTAGGAAAGATCCTCATCCAAAGAGACGAAGAAACCGCYACCCCAAAGCTTTTCTACGTCAAGTTGCCTGAAGATATCAGTAACAGATACGTGCTTCTCTTGGACCCTTTACTCGCCACCGGTGGCTCTGCAGCTATGGCTGTTGACGTTCTGCTTGAAAAGGGTGTCCCACAAGACAGAATCTTGTTTCTGAACGTTCTTGCCAGCCCTGAAGGTATTCAAGTTTTCAAAGACAAGTATCCAMAGGTCAAAATCATCACCGGAATGATTGATCAATGCTTGAACGAAAAGAAATACGTCGTCCCTGGTGTTGGAGATTTCGGAGATAGATATTACTCCATGTAAGCCTTGTAACTACTAAATAGTCTTGTTATCAATGTGTAACATCAGCAACACTTTTCTTCCCCCCAAAAAAGCGCGTTTGTATACATAAGCCAGGTTTGTTTTGGTTATTTCATGAGACACCAGCGTGTGTCATCAGCACAYGTTATCACTCTCCACTTGTAGCAATAGAAAGAAGACGGCTATTATAAAAGAACCGATGTCCACCGATATTTTTGGACAGAGTATAGTGTTGGACAATGGGAGTGGAAATATTAGGTGTGGGTTTTCCGGGTCAGAGGCCCCAATTGTAAATTATTCCAATATTTTGGGGAGGCCCAAATACAACAAAATAAAGTATCTTCCCGGCGAAATCAATAAACACGACACGTTTATTGGAAATGAAGCACAAATMAGACGTGGAATTTTGAAACTGGAGTATCCTATGGACCACGGGGAGGTCCAAGATTGGAATTCTTTGGAAATGATCTGGCAACAGGTATTGTTCAATGATCTACCCAAATACAATAATTCCACGTCYSACGGCCATCTAGAAAGAGAAACCCCGAGTATAAAAGATTGTTACATATTAGTAACAGAACACGCATATAGTAGCACCAAACARAGAGAAAAAATGGCAGAACTGCTGTTTGAGAGTTTTGGGGTGTCAGGAATAAACTTCGCCGTTCCAGCCATTCTTTCTTTATATTCTACCGGAAGAACAACTGGAACTATAATTGAGATTGGTGATGGTGTGACAAATGTGGTTCCTATCTATGAAGGCTTCGCCATACCTGGCACATTTACTAGGATGAATGTGGCAGGTCGGGATATAACAAAACAGCTGCAACGAGAAATCATGAAGGACGGCTATGCCATGTTCTCRTCATCAGAACTCGAAATCCTACGAAACATGAAAGARAGAATAGGATTTGTCAAGCCGTTCAATAAATCATTGGCAGATTTTGAAAATACCACCCAAGAATTTCAACTCCCTGACGGAAAAAAACTGCAAGTTAAAAATCAGTCACTAATCAAGTCTTGTGATTTACTATTCAACCCTGATACATTTGGCTTCGAACAAAACTCATTACAACAATGTGTGTATAATAGTATTATGAAAACGGACATCGATTTAAGAGCACAATTTTTTGAAACTATGATTTTAAGYGGTGGCTCAACAATGTTCAAAAACTTTGGCTCACGATTATTGAATGAATTAGGCAGCATAGATAATGAAATAAAACTGAAAATGTACGCATCTCCTGAGCGTAAAAATAGTTGCTTTGTTGGAGGTTCCATTTTATCAAGTTTGAGTACTTTCAAAAATATGGTTATAACGAAACAAGCCTATTCTGAAGATCGTAAATGTGTTCATGAAAAAAACTTTTAATCAGAGTCAGCAAACTATAATTTGTGTTAACTGTAGATTGGATTGATAAAAAAATTTATAAATGACAAAAAAAACTTATAGTACTTGGGCGCAAAAATATAAAAGCAAGGGTCCATCTGTGATGAAACATAATTTAATCATATCAATATGATAACTATATCCATATGGGCGAAAGGGTGTGGGGCTATGTGAAAACAGTGAATAAAATAAGGGACAAATAGGAAAGATGAATGAAAAAGCAATGGAAWTAACAAAACTCATAAGACAAGAAAAAAAAGGGGGGGTAATGACACAGCAAATCAAATGTTAAAAATACAATMATACACTTTAGTCTGTATTCAATGGCGTTCATCATCATCATGATGATGATGAATTGTGCAGATATCAATACCAAAAATTTCATTGGTTGAATAGCCATTYGAAAGAATGTTGCTTTGCTTATTTGGTTGAAATTTCCTTAATTGATTTTGCGGCAAAGGTGATGTGTTGAAAATACTRTTAGTTAGTGCATTATGTTGATTCCTCATATTGCTTTGATTATGCTGGTTTACAATTTGAAATGAGTTGGTATTATTTGAAGTTGRGATGCATGGCGAGTTGTAAAAGTCATCTAAAATGGAAGGAGAAGCCCATAGTTTTTTTACCGTCGATGAAAGATTGGAATGGATGACATTATTGTTAAKTGGTGTTGATATTGAGAGAGTTTGTTTCATTGGCGTTCTGTGTTTGGTATTTCCAGTATTGAAATGAGGTGTAGATGTGTTTACTTTACTGGGTTTTTCTTCAGGGCTTGCATGAATAACATTAACTTGCAATTGCTCCGCAATTGAAGCTAGGCCTGAACTTGTTCCTCTAATTCCAACAGGTTTGATTGGCGTTAATGGTTCTAGTAGTGGACCATGTTCAAGCTGTCTTGGAGGCGACAGCTCAAAATTGGCCCTGCAACTAAAGGATGAGCTATATTCAATCTGCGAGTTTACACCAGGTGAACATTCATAATATGTCGCTGGCGCCGAATTAATCGGTGTCGCATTCAATGAGCTACTATATGATGAATAATGGATATTAAGTTCGGGTATTGTTCCCAGACCGTTTGACGGATTTCTGCTATGGGCTGGGGCCATAACTAAACTTGCTGATGACGGTGGATTCAAAGCATATGCTTTGGCGTAATTAAAACCTCTAATTGGGGTAGCATTGCTTTCGTCTGGTCTAGTACTATTTCCAGTGCTATTGCTGAAATCTTGCTCCTCATCCTTATCGGTATCTCCTGCATCATCTTCAATATTTTCAGWGGCGTTGTTCGTCAAAGTTGAAGAGGTTTCTTTTGATGATTGGAATCCTGATTCCAACCCCTTTCCATTCTTATTCTCATAATTAATTGCAAGTTTATTTCTTGTTGATCTTGTTGAAATTTCTTTCTTATTTCCATCGCCGTTGTTTATCGATGTAAAATTGCTCTGTTTCGCTGTT
Source organism: Pichia sorboxylosa (assembly GCA_001599115.1). NCBI lineage: Eukaryota > Fungi > Ascomycota > Pichiomycetes > Pichiales > Pichiaceae > Pichia > Pichia sorboxylosa. Next base: position 724,302 of record BCGC01000003.1, on the reverse strand, counting down.
CTCTTTACCAAACCCAATTCTTTCTTTTTTGATTCTTTGATATTGAGATATATGTGCTCGTATCCGGAAACAATTTTCCAAAAATGACCTTTTTTTTCTTTGGATTTTTCTGATTTTTCAAATGCCTTGTTCAAAGAAAGATTGTGTCTGATTGAGTTTTGCCAGCCCACCTCACCCTTTTTGTAGAAACKGAAATGATCTGAAATCCACTGATAAATGTCGGCTAATGTCAATCTTCTATCTTTTGCTCTCAATAATGCCATACCTATCAGGGTGGCATATGAATACGGTGGTTTTTCGGTTGAGTTGAARATAATGTCAGGTAGGTTCTCTGGTTCAGGTAAATCATATATATCTTCTTCTTGCACTGATTTGACTCGTTTGGACTGTGGAGAAGCCGAGCTACTGGAATTGGATCTTTTATTGGTGAATTTCGRGGACTCCAGTGGATTTGAAAAAGATTGTTCTGATTCAACATTTTCTTTTCCTTTGGTATCCAGTTTTAAGCTGGTAACTGCTCCTCTGCTCGAAGCTCTGATAGGGGTATCAGTCAAAATCTTAATATCGATATTGGAGGTGAGAAACCGATTGCTTGAATTGACTGAAGAAGGGGCAGATGATGCGTGGTCGTACAAATTTGGAGACGAAAAATCTGGAGACAGCAGACCTTGCGGTTTTGTAGCAGAGGAGTTGAAAGCTGAAAATGAAGCTGTGGAACTTCCACTATTTTTTGAGAAATCTATGCCGCCAAAGGAAGAATTAGGGGTGAAGTGGGTATTTTCCTTATCTTTAGCGGTCATAACCAAACTGGTGTTAGCCATTCCAATTGTTGAATGCGGAGGTGTTTTCAGATAAGATCTCTTGGAGGGACTAGCTGGATCAGAAGGACTAATATCTACCGGTGGTAGCAGAAGCTTATTATGACCATTCATGTTGAAAGCTCTAATGAAAAACGCCTATTCCAATGCGAAACGGGAAAAGAATAAATGCTCAAGTGGGAATGGAAAGCCGGGTGTTTTCGTTGTACAATAGTAAGATATTTATTAGTATTTGTGCAATTGAAGAAACAGTGGGGCTTTAGATAGACGGTAGTTGCAGATATAATTAGAGAGAACAAACTAGAGAGTATAATAAAAATTGAAGGAATGAATCCAAAAGGAAGGTAAAAAGAAGGGCAGCTTCGCTATTCCGAATCAGGTCAGTTTATCTGCAGGGGACAATCGAAACTTTATACACCAATACGTACAAAATTATTGCCCCGTTGAGATGTTTCATAATAGTTTTTTCGCGTTTGGTTTTGGCGTTTTCGCGTTTGAATTTTCGCGTTTGGCGYTGCAGCACTTGCACGCGTTTTGTGGCGTTGGGCGTTCCAACACTGAAGCATTTTGTGGCGTCTGGAAAAATTCCTAGCGCTTGGAGGTTGAGGTGGAGGTGAAGACGTCGATTGACGTCAAATTCCCCAGATTTATGTCAATAACGTTTGTTTACATGTTGAAATCTGCTTATCAGTTTCGGAGCGCAGTAATTGTCTGATATTGTTGACTAGCATATATATATATATATCAATGTTGATTGCAAACTTGGTTAGTTTGTTTTATCCCATATAGTTTTCCATGCCTTTATTCACTGTGCATTACGACTCTGAAAAGCTTCTAAACATAAATAACACTACAAGTTTCTTGATTAGAATTTCSACTAGTCTATATTAAATTACGTGGCATTTGAAATCAGCTCGCAATTTAAAAGACATTTCGTTTTAAGAAATCAGAAAACATTGTAATAAGCTAAGAGGTTCAACTTTTTATAGCTTACGGATAACATTAATCTCAAACAAGAATTTGATATCTGGTTTTTCAATGGGAAATGCTAAGTGTGATATCAGTATTTTGAGAAGTATCAGCAAGTTCCAAAACTGCACTGAGAAGGATAAACTGGTTCAATGAGTTTGGAAATATTTTAATGACTTGGATATTGTTGGTCAGCAGAAGCTGATGCGATTCTTCACCGCTTTACTTGTATTAGCAATATTAGGTATTCAACACCGACACCACAAAACATGTGGATAATACAAGTGATTGTGAAAATACCAACACGCTTCCTATCTCCCACATTTGTTTTTTGAGCTTTGTTTATGGGAATATGAAAGTAAGGGTGTCTTAGTAATGAAAAAAAATCAAGGCATAAATAAAGGTGAGCTATTTGGGTTAAAGTAGTATATAATCGTGGTTATCTTCATATGAAGTTTTATAAATAATGGAAAACGATTTTAATCTAAATCTGCATATTTTCTCAAATGTTCTGGGATTGCATCATAAAGATTCTTTTCTTTCAAGAATTTTTTGGAAAAGATTTTGGTAGCATATTTGTGAGCAGAATCAGCTAGAATGGTGACAACATTTGATCCTTCAGGAACAAGCTTAGCAGCCTCAACTGCACCAATGACATTCAGGGCACCTGTACCACCAACAAAAATACCTTCTTCATCGATTAATCTGTATAACATGACAATGGTTTGCTGATCAGGTATTAAAAAGGAATCGTCTGCAAGCATAATATCCTGGGCTACGTTCCCGGTCACACGACCCTGACCAATTCCTTCAGTAAATGAGCCACCCTCACGTTCCAAACTCTTACCTTTGGTTTTAACGTACGAGTAGAGACAGGATCCAGGTGGTTCGGTTATATAGGATTTGACTTGGGGATTCACGGTCTTCAAATATCTGGTGATACCAGACCAAGTACCACCTGAACCGGAAGAACATGTGAAAGCATCAACCTTCCCGTTTAATTGGGACCAAATTTCAGGACCTGTTGATTCTATGTGTGCTTGTCTATTATCYAAGTTATCAAACTGATTAGTCCAGTAGGTGTTTTCATTTTCTTTGGCATACTTTTCAGCCAGTTTGTTGAAATTCTTCGGATCATCAAAAGGAACCACTGGGACTGGGTTCACAGTGGCACCTAATAGTCTCAAAGTTTCCATTTTGGCTTTTGATTGCGTGTTTGGCATATAAATTACGCATTTATATCCCTTTGCTCTACAAATGTGGGCCAATCCAATACCAGTGTTACCTGCTGTACCTTCAACGATAGTTCCACCTGGTCTAATTTCTCCTCTTTTCTCCGCCATTTCAATCAAAAAAAGCGCAGCTCTATCTTTGATAGATCCACCAGGATTCATCCATTCGGCTTTACCGTAAATATTTCTTCCTGTTTCTTTCGATAATGTGTTCAGTTTGATTAACGGCGTGTTTCCTACAGCGGATAGGATTCCGTCMTCGGTTTTAAGGGCATTGTTGTTCAACTTGTAAGAGAACTTTACTGCCCTCGAGGTATGAAGCAAACGTCTTGACGCAGACAGCATGATTCTTGTGATACTTTTTAGCCTTTTAGGTTAATCACCTGGACCCGATCATGAAAAATATTTCCACGACTCCAACTGCTATATGCTGTTGGTGCAGAAGACCGGGATAGTAGAAGGTGGTTGCCTATTTGAGAGACAGTGCATAGTCACGTGAGCTAATTCTTGAAATATTCAAAATCTACCACTTAATCTAAGTTGCTAGTAGTTGGTGGCTGGTGGTTATCTCCAAAACGAATATTCTGACATTGTTCGAAAATTAACAAGCCTTGACTATACCTTTTGTATTTATATTCTGGCAAATATTATGAATTTTGGCACGTGTAGAACCAGCAGATTGTCTGTAGAGATTTTATTGAATTTTATTGAAATAAGAATTGTTGAGAGACTTGCTTTCTCAAGGATAGAGGGTCTTTTACTTTCAACAATGAAAAGAAATATTATGGTTCCAACCTTTTATAACAAGAAAGACATTTTACCTAAACTTTCTTAAAGATTATTGTTTCATGTAAAAACGCAATCAATTTATTTGGACCAAAAGCAGCTGRCAAAAGATTGAATTGTCACCCGGGGATTACGTAATCACACAAACTAAAAACCGGTAGTTCTTGCCTCTATATAACTAGTGCAAACTTTACAGAACACTTATTTCAAAAAAAAAATAAAGAATTATAGTTCCAACACGATTTAAGATATACTGGATCAAAGTATCTGTATAATTTTTTTCGGCTAATACACAATGATTTTGCTGATATCAAGTTTTTAAATATATAAATTATCGTAAAGGAAATCACTAATCCTGTGGCAATAGTCTTGTCAGTTCATCCGGTGCTGTCAATGGAGTATGGCAATTGGTTGCAATAGAGCCGGTTCTTGAATTAGGAATATGATCATGATCGTGGGCGTGTTCACGAACAAAGGCCTCATCTTCTTCTATTACATTGGAAAGTGAGAATTTTGATGAACCATATCTCTTGTTGTCATTTTGACGGTATAAATAATAATGCTGGAAAAAGAATATGATGTCGGCTATAATGACTTGCGCAGCCAAAAATAATTTTGGTTTATTATCAAATATGGCGTAGAGATCTCCCACTTGCCAGGCATCCAAAAGTAGCTGCACAAATGACAGGAAAGCACCAATGAAATCCAACCAGATCATCAAAATAGGCCATCCGTGAGTAGATTTTCGATGATAGTTGTACAAAATTTGAGGAATGTTTTTACAAACACTCATGCCTATTTTGACAAGTCCCAGAGATGTCAATAAATGGACCCAATTRAAAACACCAGAACCCGAYACCGCCTCAAATCCTTGTGTACTGTATATATACCAAGCCGAACCGAGAGCATATATAGCCACCAAGCTTAAAATACCCTTTGCTGTTCCACTCAGCCTCTGATTGTCATTCTTTTTGAATCCCCAGAAGTATGCCTGAGAGAGAATGATGGTATTGGTGAACAGATTGTGAACTCCGAAGATAACGTCGTTCAACCTGATCAAYGGCCATTGTTCGTTTTCCTGGAAAAACTCTTCTCTCACCAAGTCATTTCCGTACATCATAGATGTATACAGCGTGTAGAGTATAAATCCCATCCCATTGAAATACATGTAGTCAATGGATATACCCTGCACAGATTTCAGTTGCGCATTTGATATGATGGTTGGATAGTTGGCAACTCCCCATATAATAACATACACCCAACCCACAGTATGTGATAAGTGTGTAAGACTCATGTTTTTGTGTTTAACCCCAGGGTCCAGCAAAAGAAGAAAGCACGGTAAAATGGTTTTGGRCGATTGRGCAGTTGGGCGATGAATTTATGAACGAATGGTTATTTCTTATATAATTTCTAAATTTGCAGAAGCCCGTGCTTATCAGGCGGAAGATAACTTCCGACCGAACATGAATAGCGAAGAAACAGCGCTGTGTTACCACATTTTTACTCAAAACGCTTAGGCGACCTAACATGATAGGAAAGAGCTATAGTTGTGAATTGGAGTATATATCAACTGGCGTAATATGATTATATATATATATAAATAAATAAATATATTTCTAAAAATATAGATGCGTTGAGTTTAAATTTGTGACCACAACAAGCCCACATTGATAGTACATTGGAAAAAAGCCTGCAAAAGAGAGCAAAGTGTGGACTATTGCACACCAATGATGGAGAGTTCCAAGGTCCAAACACGACGCACATGCACCTTGATATGTCTTGTGTCGATATGTTTCCCGTCCACATCTTTAAGACCCAAATCACCAAGATCCACTTCAAGGATGTGGTCGGACCACCAGCATTTCCGGGCCGGTTTACGCCAGAACAACAACAATTTGCTGTTATTGGCGTTGTTGGACTTGGAAACCGATCTTACCCTCGAGCCAGCCCTTGATATAGACTGCGCCAAGGTACTCAATCTGGATTTGCTTTTGTTACGACCTCTATCGTCGTTCATTGTGTTGATTGATACATTGGAAGCAGAAGGAGCCAATTGGGGGGACTCTGAAGGGGTCTGGGTTTGGAGTTGAGAAACATTTGTACCATTATTAAGACGTGCCAGCGTTAATGAAAAAATAACTGTTTTACCAGGTTCCATGGATCTATGGTCCCAAAGACCATCGTTGTTGAATCCCGAGTTGCAAAGCATATCCATAAGGTGTTGCTCTGCCGGTTTTAAAAGCTTGCCTGGCTTGTACCCCAAACCATCGAAAATCTTGTTGTGTTCCAAGAGCTTTTGACCAACCGCATATTTGATATGCACCATTTGCTCGTAAGTCAACTTTTTGATAGGCGGTATGCAATAGTAATCCAAATCTTCTCTAAGAACGATTATAGCCGGTCTGTCATTCAAGATATTCGGATCACTAACGTCGTAGTTTTCAAGCAAATTTGGATTGTTCAGACTCAACGAATGTAGGTCTTTGACGGCCACATCAAAGATCTCACAAATGTACTGGAAACATTCTGGCGAGAAGTTCACATAAACAATATCCTCCTCAGTCAAATTCGAAATCACTTGTCCGTTCATCCCCACAAAAATCCCGTTCGGAAACAAACACAGCAGAATACTTTCAGGCAATGCCATCAAGTCATCTCTGGTAATCGTGAACATGTGGCCACGCATGTTCATTTTAATCTCCGTGTTGTATCCGTCATCGATCATTTCCTCTTGCAGGAAACCTCCTGCGTCGCCATCTTGGCTCACCTGCGTCACTATATCCTGATGTGACATTTGGTTAAAGATCTGATGTATCGGCAACCACCTGTGCTGTCAAGAAATGCTACAAAAGTGTACAACAACCACAATCCTTGTCTGCAAACACTCCCTTCCACCTCAGTTCCTCTGCCTGTCATCGCCCTCACGGATGAAAAAAATTAATCGCAGAGATTTTCGCGCTATACATGGCCTTGTGTGCTGTGAGTGCAATGTACAAGACGAGCGGCAGAAGCACCACCCATGCTGTTCTGGCGCTAGAATCGCTAAAAGTGTTGAAAATTAGTCTTCCTCTATGGTACAGGATATATATTTTTTCGGTGCTTATCCAGACAAGTTGAAATCTTGACATTTTAGTAAACTATATATCTTATTCAGTGTATATATATATATATATATATATTCATTCATTACTCTATTGGACACACCATGAGTTGCGAATGTGGAAAACGCCGCGTGGAAGACGGACAGAGTTGCTGTGGAAGTAATGTAGAAAGTCAGCCTACCACGATGCACGAACTCAGTGCATCGGACTCGGAAGTTTGGGACTCTGACACTGACAACAAACAAGATGAAGCTCGGATCTGCCAATTGAATCAGAATAACATACGGCGGATCCACGAAAATAGAGGGTATCTGGAAGGAATCACCAAGGGAAGCGAGCAAGGACTGCAAGATGGATTCGATGGGGGATATCCTACAGGGGCCAAAATAGGTGAAGCGGTGGGTAATTTGATAGCAAAAGTGATACAAAAAAATGATTCGGAGTTGCTTGAACGTGCCAAGGTTGAGCTCTCAATATCTAAGGTCTTAGATAGYGAGTACTTTGATCAGGATCTGAATCTCAAACATCCAGATTTGATGACATCCAACCCAGTTCTTTGCAAATGGAAATCAATACTCGATGACTCCCACTGATGCAACTTAATAACAAAGACTTTTTATTTATGTAAGTTTATCTACTTAAAAACACATATCGTCCAAAACCAAGTATTCTACCAAAACGAACACCAGCCAATATAATGTTGACAAAGATTCTCAACACTGGTAGCTTGCTGAATCAACTTTTCCACCTGGGTCGTGACATTTAAATCTCTATATCTTTTGAAATCATTACCGGTCAATTTGTCATTAATTCTCTTCAGGACACACGCAGCCCTGGCGTCTCTCACGCTGGCTTTGTACACGCTGGCTAAGTCCGCCGCCTCTTTTTCATTTATTTCGCCCTTTCTCAACAATTCGGTAGAATTGTTTTCAGGTAACGTGATCTTCAAACCAGACTGTTCAATGACTCTTTGAATTGGGAAATCAAACCCCCAATTGATAAGCGGATCGTATGCGAAAGCTTCCAAAATAGCAATCAAGGAGTCTTTGTTATCCCGCAACACCCTCATAACATGCTCACTCGTAATACGGAAAGAACCTTCAATGCCGCTAACTTCCATTGCATAACTCAACATACGTGTTAATCTAAATGGAACCTTTTCTGGATACTTATCTCTCATGATGGCGGCTTCAAAACAATCTCCAAAATCAATATGAATAACTTTACCTGTAATCCTATCCATCATCAAATTGGACGGGTGTCTATCACCCAATCCTAAAATATAACCCACCATCGACATTGCAGCAACAGACCTGGTGTATGTCGTTCTTCTATCCAGCCACGACTCGGAAGATTTTGATTTGAACCACAAAACCTTGTATAAATCTTGCCCTCTGGTAATATCCAAAGCATAGGTGAAAACTTCTATCTTTTCTAATAAAGTCAAATTATCATAATCCGGGGACATTTGTAACATGACTCTATGCTCCACATCCAAGTATATTTTACGTGGATCTCTATACTCTTTGATCAAAACATGGAAAGTATCGGAATTTGGAACCCACCCGAGCAACCCAGATGATGGAGATAGTGGAATAGCTGAATAGCTTTGTATATTAACATGACGTTTAAGACATTCAGAATCATTCATCAAAAATGTGTTAACCAAACCAAACAGCTGCATAACCAAACTATCCTGACGAATATCTTCGTGTCCTTTGAGCAAGAACATATGTTTCTTACCATCACTGCCTCTAATTTCTAATTTTCTTGGTCTTTGCTTTGACGTAATGACAACCAAGACTGGTTCAAATTTCACGATTCTGATGATATCCTTGTTGGCCTCATAAGTCCCTGGGATGGCCAACTCCAAATCTCGAGCATTCAACAATTTTGGTGAAACATGTTGAAGGTCCAACTTTTGTAACATTGGAAGCTGTTTGGAAATTCTCCTGAAAATGGTGTAGTACAGATCCCAAGCTTGATTAATATATTGGATATCTTTTGTACGTCTGAACTGAGTAAGCCACCCGTTTGCATCTTGTAAATCCTTGCTATAAGCATTGATGAATGAATTTTCTCTAATCGTTTGAGCACCTTTCTGAACCATATCATTTAAAGGTGCTAAGATGGAAAACATTTTCTCAATGTCACGTTCATTGAAGTAAGCCCTTGACGCATCCTCAAGTGCTTCATACCACATTTCGTGCCATAAAACAGATACCCTAATCAGTTCATTACTCACCATATCAGCTTGATCTACCAAATTAGGCGAATGTGCGCTGATTCTTTCAACAATAGTCAATGCTGCCTTTTGACGGGAAACACTTTCTGATTTGATTGCAACCGTCAATGGATAAACCAAGGCTTGTGGATGTGCCTCTCCCAAACTCGATAATAAACTTAATAACGATTGGCTTACTAAAGGATCTGGTTGATGAATGTGAGATATTAATTGAGGAATGACATCTAGCCATGTATCAATTTTGACCATTTTTAATCCTTCTTGGATTGCATTAGCAACTTCAGTTGATCCACCAAAATCCAACCATAGTGTTAGTAATCTTAGTGTGTCCTGTAGTGGATTCRAATATGATAAAGCAATTGAGTGGAAGAAACCTTTGATTGCAGGTACAACAAATCTGGTGATCAAACTGATATTCTTCTGTGGATTCTCATGTGATGGTAAGTCATCCGAAAGAGCAGCTTCAATTTGGCCTGTTTCCAATTGTTTCCTTGTCGGTTTAGTTTGTATACGATTAAAGTCAAAGCCACCGTCGGAACCAGTATTTTGAGCTGTGTATTTTGATTTATGTTTAGATTGAGGAGAAATGACTTCAAAATTAGCCAAAGCCCAGTGATGCCAAGCTTTATACCATTTTGGATCAAAATGCGTAGCCAATAAGAAAGAACCCAAAATGCTTGAAGCGTCCTTATCAGTCCATGTTTTCACAAGTGACTTTTTCCACTGTCCTTGCTTCAAATAGCACCTTGCAAGAAGTTGAGTTAATTTTGGAGTCTCTGCTTGAAGTCCTGGGATATCTGTCGGTAAAGGTTGTGTAATCGCTTCATTTTCGTTCAGGCCCAAATCATGCGATAACTTGGACGTGAAGACGACAAGATGACCTAAAGCTTCGGCCTTTTGCCCCTTGGACCACATGTATTTCAGTTGTGCATACACAACATGTGGAGATGCTTTGCTTCCGGGTCTTCCAGAACCTACCTCTTCAACCAAAGAATTCAAAACTTTTTCTGCAATAGCTGTTCTTTCTGTCTTACGACATAAGTTGGCAAATTTGATCCATATTTCCATATCCTGTTTTGGTTGAATCACCAAAGCTCTGGATTTCAGAATTCTTTGCCAAACATCGGGATTCTTTTGACATCCCAGTAGTCTCTTATTCCATGTATCGACGATATGGTCCCGTTTATCTCCCCCGTGAGGCAAACATTTATACTTTATTATTTCTTCCAATTCTGCCAACATTTGCACTCTGACAACAACGTCATACGCTCTATTGTATGATTCACTAGCTAGCGCTGTTAATTCAGTTGCCAACAAGTCTCTCGCCTTTGAAATTTCAACTGATGCTTGGGTAAAGTTATTGTTGTGAATATTTAATACGGCATTGAAAAATGCATTATCAGGTGAATCTTTTTTCATCACACTAATATAAACAGACATCCTTTCCCATTGTTTAAGCTCCCAAGAAGCGGCAGCTGCAAGCGGCGCAATTTGTCGTTGGATCTCACTTGGAACTTTAGACCAATTATCTCTTGCAAGGGTACTCAATTCATCCCACTCGCTTAACGCATGGTAGCATCGCATTTTACCCATCAGAACGTCGGTGGACTCGGGTTCTTTTTCTCCTCTAATATTGTAGTTTGCCAAGGCTTCATTCCATTGATGCAATTTTTCGTACAAGGTTTCCTTTAATTGTAGATTATGATGCTCTTGGGCATATTTTAGAATACCACTTGCGGCATCTGCTTGTTGTAAATGGTTATTGATAATGATTAATGATTCAATTGTAGATAAAGAACTCTCTTGATAGAACTCCAACTCTTTGTAGTGCAACGCCTTTGCATATGAATGACTTCTCTGGGCATATTCAGCCAATGTCTGGATTCTGACAGGAARAGATTTTTCGTCATGCTCTAAATACTCGGTCAAATTTAACAAAGCTTGGTGTATTTCAGGAGATGAGTTAACAGAAGATAAAGCAATGCATAATGATTGTGCCAATTCACCTTGATACTGAATATGTAGTTCATTCCAACAACTTGCAAAAGCAGAGTTGAATAAATCTTTAGCTAACTGGGGATAAACCAAGCAAAGTCCAGTACACGCACGCAGTGAATATGATGGTGATTCTTTTAACAATTCAATACTGAACTTTCTCATCCATTCTTGCCAATCTTCTTTAGTTCTTTTGGTGCTACAATCCCAGGCACTCCTTAAGTGAAGGGGGTTGACCACAAGTTTCTGGTCCCCTTTTCCTTGACCATTTTTATTCTTTTCATCATTGATACCAGATTCGATATCTGGGTACAGTACTACCCCTGATGGAAGCGGTTTACCTTTACTCAATCTTTCAACAAACTGGTCATAAAGCTGAAATTGAGATTTGGATTTGATAAGAACAGACGATACGACTGGAATGAATATTTCAAAATCAGTTCCCATCTGTAGTAAAAGGGCACATATAGTAGTCATTGCAACAGTTCTAATTTCATTTGCTTCAGAATTACCGAGCACTCTTAGCAGAGGTTGTATGATTTCGGATGCATAGTCATTCAATGCTATATTTGCGGATAATCTACCTACGCATTCAATTGATGCCCTTCTAATCTCTAGTGTCGTGTTTTGAAATAATTTCACCAACGATGGAATAATCATATACGTATATGGCTCCAGATTAGAACCAAAAATAACAAGAGCTTTCAAAACTCTAGTGAGTGAGATTTTGGATGACATTCCATTTTCCAAAACTTCAACGAATAAATTCACTAGATCCAGCATATATATTTTAAATTCATTCTCTAATGACCTAGACACCTTTTCAATCAAGCTAATAATATTAGGTTGTAATTTTACATTTGGAAAAAATTCTTTTATCAGGGCAAAAATTTGGGGTAAGTACGGTCTTATATTTAGTTTCACAATTTCAACAAGTTCACCCAATTGCTGGAAATATATACTAACCATGGATATTGCACAATTGTGCATAACTAAAACAAATGCGGGAATCACTTGATCCAAAAATGGAATACACTTTGGCCCCAAGTCTGAAAAAATAGACATTATTGTCTGAATAACAGATAAATGATGAGATGATAATGAATTATCATTCAAAATTTGAATCAAAATTTTGATTACAACTGTTGGAAAGTAATCTTCACTGTTCGGAGATTTACCTTTCATCAAAAGCTCCATATCAACAGGAGGGGCATTTTGCTTAGCCAATGTATCAGCATCTTGACCATTTTGTTCCACTTCTTTCTGTTTATGGGGATCAACTGCTCCCAAAACACCCATCAGTCTGACCACATTACGTCTCACAGATGGGGTACATGTTTCAGATTTTAAAATATTCACCAAGAGTCCCAAAAGCTGGGGATAATCTAATAACGGTTGGATAACATATCCGGAGTAGCCTGCAAGTTGGTATAATGTAATAATCGAAGAGTCCCTTTTCAAAGTTGATGTTTGATCTACAAATGTATCAATCAAAATAGGCATAATATCAGACACGAAGGGTAACATTAGCTCACGACTTACCTCACACAATGAACCAATTGATTTTATTGCAGCTGATGCCACCACAGGTGATTGATCTGTAGCTTGAACAATTAAAGCATCCATTATTTGTTTTGTATATGGTTTTGCTAGGTCTCCGGATGAGGATATCAAAATACCTAACAAAGTGTTGGACTCTTCTTTAATTCTTGATAAGTTTCCTCCATATTCCAAGTTGGATATTAACTGAATCATAATTCTTCTTAAGGGAGGTACAATGAATGCTGGATTGAACAATGTCAATCTACCAGCGAGATGATATGATAGTTTTCTAATTTCAAAGCTTTCATCATTCAAAGACATGAACAACAGTTTCACATTCCCAGCGGAAGAAAGATGGGGATCAAACTTTTCATCAAAACTTTTGATCACAGATGATCTGATTTCAATGATAGGGTCAGCAATTGCTGTGGCTAAAAGTTTGGACAAAACAAAATCTACACTTTTCAGTGAATGTGCACTTCTTTCATAACATATATTACTTCTTGAGAAAAGTTCAGCAGCGGTTATTGAAGCTTCTAATCTGATTTCTGGGTTTTCATGTTGAATGTATTCGCATAAACAGGATTGAACGAATTCTGTTAGATCATATTTTACAAACTCAAAATATTTCAGTGCTTTCAACGCTTGTAAAATTATAATGACATCTTGGTCTGCAAAATCATTAGCCAATGGGATATGTGCTAGTTTTAAAGGTAGTTCAACTATCGTAGATCTATTGAAGACGTCTCCCTCTTTGTGAAGCATCAAAGATCTATAGTTGTAGGCCAAGTCTGAACTAAACAGTCTCTCATAATTAGGCGAACCAGGGTGCAAAAACTCATATCCAGATAAGCAGTAACTTATGGTGTTTATTAATCTATCGTTGATAATAGGAGCTAATGAAGGTAAATATGTACTGAATATTCTCAAAACTGATAAGATATTATCAGTGATTGGTGCCTTGAGTACATATTTCAATATTTGATAAGCGTTAATGAATTTGGCTAATGGTGGACCTAAGGCAATAACCAATTTTGCCAAACAATAACATGCGGCAGATGAGGTTTCTTTTGGGAATTTGGCAGCCGGCTGTGATAAACCATCTCGTATACTCTCTAGAACAATTCCATTGAGATAGTTTATGATGTTATTCTTTGCTTCAATTGCAATGTCACCAATACTCATCAAAATAATGTTTTTATCTTTCCCGATCTTCATCTGTGAGATATAATATAGAAGAACTCTGTGCATATATCTATCCACAAACTTAATTTTATCATATTTAGCCATCTTTGGGATGATGATTGTAACTTCCTTTCTGACGTCAAAAGATTTTGAATCTTTGATTTTCATCACCGTTTCGTACATTGCATCAATATGAGTTCCCAAAACCGAAGTTCCCTGAATGACCAACTCTTTGAAACAAAGAATAGAACCATGAATCAGCTCCACTGGTGTATTGTTTAACTGTGTATTGATATGTTGTTGAGTTGTGATCTCATGGGTTTGAACAGAGCCTGTGGTACTGTGATTATTATTGTTGTGGTTATTAGTGTTGTTGCCATTAGGAGTTTTCAAAATATTCGAGTCAAAACCAGCGGCTCTGAACACCTTAAAAGCTTCTGTGTACAGCTTATTAAACCAGTAATTCCTCAAATCAGTATCCCTTTCGTAGACAATGTTGAGACAATTTTTTAAACATATTGCTGAATCTTCTCTTATAGCTAGTTTTGGATCCTTTAGACCAATCCACAAATTATTAAGAATGGGTTTAATCTGTTGATAGAGGATAGCTGGGCAATTTTCGGCAATTGATGAAAGAATCAATACTGCCATATGTCTTTTATTTTCAGATCTTTCATTTACAAGCCAGTCAAGACATCTCTTAGTCTCAAACTCAACAAGATCGGCAGTCATTGCTAGTCCAGGTACTGCCAACCTACCCACGGCCTTGGCTACGGCTTTCATAACTCGTATATCCGTAGAAGACATCAAGGTTCTCAGATAATTTGCGTATCTTGTGATTATATTGGAATTGTCTTCAGTAGAGGAGATTCCTTTCATGTTTCCAATATTAAAAGTGTCTGCATCATCCGATTTCAAGTCAAAGGATCTCAGTTTTTGCAACGAGATCTCAGGGTTTGCATTGTAGTATAACAACTCAATTAACGACGATATAGCAGCAATGCCCCCTAGTTGCTCATTAATTTTCGAAGATTTAATCAGGTCAAAAATTTTCTTGTTTAGAATACTATTATAAGTTATCATTTGATCAATTGAGTTAATGTTGTCTTTGGACATGGATATGAAATTCAAGTTCAATCTTGTGGCCGCCTTGAGTCGAAAAAACTCATCTTGTGACTTTAATCCCTTGAATATGTCATCAAGTTCATAGTTTGTAGATTCCTTTGTGCTGGAATCTGCCAAAGAATTCATGTCGGCTTGTGATGTGATACAATCTACAAAGACCTAATAATCTAAGTTCTGATATGCGTGAAGTTAAATCAAGCGCCACCAAGAAGTGAAAGCGCCGCGAGAAAGGAGATTCAAGGCTCCTCGAAATTTACACTTCATGCTGAATAGCAATTTCACTAGAAGCCAAATCATAAAGAAGATTATTAGATATCGGTTATATACATTGAGCACACATAATGTGTGTGTACATTAAAATAATATGACAAAACGCATCAAAACAAAATCACAGATGATTCAAGCGGAAACTCTCTTTAATAGTTCGTCGTAGAGAGCAGTACAGTCAGCAGAGAACTTTCTGATACCTTCAGAAAGCTTTTCTGTGGCCATAGCATCTTCATTCAGCAGGAATCTGAATTGTGGTTCATCATCGACATATGAAACCTTGGCAACATCCAAGCTTTTAGCCTTGGAAGCATCCAAAATCTTTGGTAGAGATTCAGTAGAACCTTGTAACTTTTCTAACAAACCTGGGGAAATGGTTAGGTAATCACAACCAGCTAAGGCAGCAATTTCGCCAGTGTTTCTGAAAGAAGCACCCATGACAATGGTTTCGTAGTCGTACTTCTTGTAGTAGTTGAAAATACTTCTGACGGATAACACACCAGGGTCGGTTTCTTGTGTGTATTCTTCACCGGTCTTAGCCTTGTACCAGTCTAAAATTCTACCAACAAATGGAGAAATAAGAGTGACCTTAGCTTCAGCACAAGCAACAGCTTGAACAAAGGAGAAAAGAAGAGTCAAGTTACAGTGGATGCCGTGTTCGGCTTCTAATTCTCTTGCAGCTTGAATACCTTCCCAAGTGGATGCAATTTTAATAAGAACTCTTTCCTTGGAGATACCAACGGCCTTGTACATGTCAATGATTTCAAGAGCCTTCTTGATGGTGGCATCTTTATCGAAAGACAATCTGGCGTCGACTTCGGTCGAAACTCTACCTGGGACAATGGCCAAAATTTCCTTACCGAATTCAACCAAAAGTCTGTCAAGAGCAACAGAGGCTTGTTCTTCAGGAGAGGAAGCCTTGTCCTTGGCGTATGCAATGGCCACATCAATCAATTTAGCGTATTGTGCTTGTTTGGTAGCAGCTAAAATAAGAGATGGGTTGGTGGTAGCATCTTGTGGGGTGAATTTGGCAATAGATTCAAAGTCACCTGTGTCTGCAACAACAACGGTACCGGACGCTTTTAATTGTTCAAGTTGGGAAGACATTGTGTGTGTGAGGAAAGAATAAATCACTCTGAACAAAGGAAACAATTGCAATCAAAAATACTTTCTATCAAGGCCTCTTCTCACCAACCTGGAAATAACTCAAATACAATTTGTCACCATCGTTTCCTTACCGGCCCGAAATTATTATTGACATCTGGATCACACCTCCCCGACGTCGATCGACGCTCAGCATGAGGTTAGGGGGCGGCCGACGCGGCGATTTGCTTAGCCACAATTTGGCGTTTGGATTTTGAAGCGATAAACGGAAAAGAGCATGAATGTAGGTAGGCAGGCACGCAGGCACGCAGGCTTGACTTGATATATCGGAGCCCAACACAAGTGCCGACGCAAGGACACCAGGCAATTGAACACGCATACAACAACATGAGCAGTATCAATACGCCAGCCGTGGTGATGGACAATGGTACCGGGTTTACCAAGCTCGGTTTTGCAGGTAATGACTCTCCTTCATGGGTGTTTCCAACAGCCATTGCTACGAGAAACACAGCAGCATCCGGGACTTCGAATGGGGCAGGCTCGGGACCAGGGTCCAAACCATCATTTCTGTCGTCAAAGACAGGTGCCGGAAATGACAAGTCTGCATCATCAATTCATGGGAATAGAGATATGGCGGATCTGGACTTTTTCATTGGAGACCAAGCGATTGAGGCCGCCAAAGGACCTTCCTACTCATTAAATTATCCAATCAGACACGGTCAGATTGAAAATTGGGATCAGATGGAGAGATTCTGGGAAAACTCCATTTTCAAGTATCTAAAATGTGAGCCAGAAGATCATTATTTCTTGATGACGGAACCTCCACTCAATCCCCCAGAAAATAGAGAAAATGTTGCCGAAATTATGTTTGAATCTTTCAATTGTGCAGGTTTGTATATTGCCGTTCAAGCAGTCTTGGCATTAGCAGCATCTTGGACCAGTAGTAAGATTGTGGATAGATCATTGACTGGTACCGTCATCGATTCTGGTGACGGTGTGACCCATGTGATTCCGGTCGCTGAAGGTTATGTCATTGCAAGTGCAATCAAAAATATACCAATTGCCGGTAGAGATATTACCAACTTCATTCAAACCATGCTCAGAGAAAGAGGTGAGGCGGATTCATCTTTAAAAACCGCCGAACAAATCAAGCAACAGTTCTGTTATGTTTGCCCTGATATTGTCAAAGAATTCAATAAGTTTGACAACAATTCTGAAATGTTTGCCAAATACATGATTGAAACCGTCTCTCACAAAAAATCCCAAATTGACATAGGTTATGAAAGATTTCTGGCTCCGGAAATATTCTTCAATCCCGAAATCTGCTCCTCTGACTTTTTGACCCCACTGCCAATAATTGTTGACCAGGTTATCCAGTCTTCTCCGATTGATGTGCGTAAGAATCTGTACAAAAACATCGTTTTAAGTGGTGGTTCCACCATGTTCAAAGATTTTGGTAGAAGATTACAAAGAGATCTGAAGACTTTGGTTAATGAAAGAGTTGAAGCAAGTGAAAGATTGAGTGGAACAAAATCGAGTGGTGTCCAAGTTCAAGTTATTTCGCACAAACGACAAAGAAATGCTGTGTGGTTTGGGGGTTCCTTGAT
Source organism: Pichia sorboxylosa (assembly GCA_001599115.1). NCBI lineage: Eukaryota > Fungi > Ascomycota > Pichiomycetes > Pichiales > Pichiaceae > Pichia > Pichia sorboxylosa. Next base: position 706,326 of record BCGC01000003.1, on the reverse strand, counting down.
GGCACAAACTTCAGAGTTCAAGAGTTACTGTCATACAAAGAAGGATTACGAAGAATATGGCCCTAATATCGTTAGAAATTTTTCTCTTTTCAGTGTGCCATAATTTTTGAATGACTTTCCAACAACAATTTTATATCCCAAATTTGTATCAATTTTCTAAAAAAAAATATTATATTTATCAGACGAAATTGATATATATTGCATCATCGGCATACGGATAATAGGTGGATATAGTGAAGGTTTTGTTTTATAAATCAATTATACATGRGGGTATAACGACTAGAAGCTCGGAGCCTATGGTATTATTCATTTYTGAACTTTTCTTGCGTCSATGGCTCTYTCTTGTCTTTGTTCTCTCCACATCATGAAAGGAACAGCATTGGAAGCAAAAATCTTAGGGATAGGTGATGATGCAATCATACCTGTGAGTGCAGCCAAAGCTGGTCTTTGTTCATACTTGGAAGCAACCCATTGTTGTTGCTCCATTTCATCCGAACGGGACCAAACCTTGGTTGGTGTAGAGCCAGAGGCATGGTTAGAGGAGGAAGACATTAGTATAAAAGCAAAGCAGAATTGGTTTGGACAAAAAGTATTAACAGGTRGCAAATRAGAAAAAAAAGGGAAGCATAGCTGATAGCARAAGGAAAAATACAACAAGAGCGCCTTTTTATTCTTCTCGTCACCTTGCCTTGATGGRGTCGAAATAAAGAATTCATTAAACTTTTATAAGCAGACTATAYGACTATATTCATTCTAAACACACAAATCCTAAGGTGGATAACTTATCCAAAACAGTTGTTGATGTTATCCTTATAACTTCTTGGTTAGCTCAGGAACAATTTCATAAAGATCACCAACTAGCCCAACATCGGCAATTTTGAAGATAGGAGATTCTTCGTCCTTGTTTATAGCAACAATTACCTTGGAATCTTTCATACCAGCCAAATGTTGGATTGCACCACTTATACCCAGAGCAATGTAWARTTGTGGAGCAATGATTTTACCTGTTTGACCRACTTGTAAAGAGTTGTCACAGAAACCTTCGTCAACAGCAGCTCTAGAAGCACCAATGGCAGCATTTAATTTGGAAGCTAGTGGATTCAACAAAGAGTCAAAGTTTTCTTTATTCTGCAAGGCACGGCCACCAGATACGACAATTTTAGCAGATGCAAGATCAGGCTTATCGGAATTCATCAATTGTTCACTGACCCATTCGGTTTTACAGYCAGTTTCAACAACTGGGATTTCATTGATTGGRGCTGCAGAATCGGCCTTGTCTGTTGCTTGTTCAAAAGAAGAACCACGCACAGAGGTCAACACGATATCTTCTGTGGATTTGACGGTCAAAATGGCATTACCGGCAAATGTTGGTCTTACAAACGTTTTATCATCAATGACTTTGACAATTTCCGAAAGTGGTTGTAGGTCCATGAGGGCGGCTGTTCTTGGCAAGATACTTTTACCAACGGCACTGGCTGGTATGAAAAATGACGAGATGTCCTTGACAAACTCAGACTCGTTTTTCAACAACGAAACTAACAATGGCGAAACTTGTTCACTCAAGTAATGTTCATATTGGGCCGCCGGCTGAATCAAAACTTGGTGAATACCTTTTAACTCTGCAACTTTAGGAGCAACTGCAGTAGAGTTTGGACCAACCAACACAGCAGTAATTGGCTTATTGACTGATTTAGCAGCTGTTAATGTCGACAGTGATGCTGGGGTCAGAGCATTTTCCGTTGTTTCTAGAAATGCAAGGGTATGTTTCAGTCTTTGAGCTCCGCCAAATCTCACAAGTTTGGTACTGGACAGCATTCTGGTATACTAATATCTTCAAGCTTGTTCTCCCAAAAGAAATACCCAGATTTTTCGATTGTACGTGACGGAGAATGCATCTTGTGATCATGAAATTTAAAAATTCTCGGAAACAGATTTGCATTTATCCGAAAAATCCCTAGCTGATTGGATTCTTTGCGTTGCAGTGGTGCTTTGCTACTAATTGTACAAATAATGCTATACAGAGATTGTGGAGCATAGAATAGAAGAATGATTGACAAAAGAAACGATTGAAAAAAATGAAAAATGCTAATGGATATAGATTTATAAAAGGGTGTAAATAGGACAAGATGGGAATGCGAATATGAAAATATTGTGTAAATGTTGTGTACATGGAAGGTCAGGAAAGTCTTCTTTTCTTAAACATATCATTGAAGTTTTCATCACGGGAAGCACCGGTATCTACATCAACATTAACGTTGACATTGGATAATAAATCCAGATGGACATTTGTGGCAGTGTCACTGACATTCATAGTTGGAGATAGCACTGAGTTGGATAATAGTGATGGGGTCAAGATATCGTCATGACCATTGGGTATCGCAACTACCAGGTCATCGTTGGTATTAGGTATTAATGGTTTATTCGAAGAGTGGTGATTGGTTTGCTGCTGTTGAATAGCCATGTGTTGTGGATGCTCTTGRTCGTTTGGCGATAGGTCATTGCTGATGGGTAAGAAGTTTCTATTGATTTTGTGTTTTTCTAAAATCATGTAAAGATCATCTTTGGTGAATGGTTTAGCAAGAATATCAGTCATTCCATGATTAAGATATGTCACTAGATCGTTTGTTTGGTAATTGCCGGTCATGGCAATAATAGGGGTGTCACTATCAAACGATCTGATGATTGAGGTAGCAGAAGCACCATCTAAATTGGGCATCACAATGTCCATTAGAACTAAGTCAAATTTAACCTGTTCCACCATAGATATAGCGCTAAGTCCATCAGTTGCTATGACGACTGTACAGCCATATTTCATAAGGAATCTTCTGCACAATTGGATGCAAACATCATCATCCTCCACCAACAAGACATGTAAGATTGACCCCTTAGGTCTATTTCTGATTCTAGCTTCTTGATTAATTTTTTGTTTGGCGGATTGAGAGGATGGCTGTTGTTGTTGAACTTGTTGCTGTTGAGAGGGTGGTTGGGGCGTTTGTTGTGGCAGAGGTTGCTGTGATGGGGGTGGTTGTAATTGCGTTTGTGCTTGATGATGCCCTTGCACTCGGGAATCCAGGAGTTGCATATCATTTTCTGTCTTTATATTGTTATCATTTGAAAAATTGGATGTTGCATCCAAGGGTAAGTTAAGAGGTGGTAATTGAACGCCTAACTGCATTATTGCTTTGGAGATAATGTCGAATGATCGTGCGTATGACAAATTGATTTCTCTGGTCGACAGTAGACTTGATATGATGGAGTTGTATTTTTGATTCAGCAAATCAATATTTTCTGTCAGATTGTTGACTTTGAGCAGTAGATTTGTGTTTGTGCTCTCCAAGGCTATTATTTTTTCCTCTAGTTTTTTGATATTGGAGTTGGCTAATTCCGCATCCTTTTTGACTGGAACCTTTCTTTTGATATTTTCCAATGAAGATTGATCATATTTGTTGAAATTGGGATGTTTGAACTCCCAGACATTTTCCAATTGGAGTTTCTGTTTCACTTCTGGCGAGATCTTGACCTTGTGAAAATCATACTTGTTTAGCTGTCTAACAAAACTGGAGAAGTTGCTATGCTTAAAGTAGCACGGAAGAACCTTTTTTGTAAATTCATTAGTGTCGTTGATCAGAAATGAGTCACCATCCGCTGTCCAGTTGACTATATCACTGTACTTATTTTCTTCCAGCATCTGAAAAAGCTTCTTGACAAAGTCGGTCCCTCCAGAAACATTGTCTGGCAAATCAGGTTGAAGATTCATGACTGGAGACTTTTCTGCAAACAATATTGACAGGGACCCCGATAAGAAAGATGCCCAATGAAGCTAGCCACGGAGACCTACCAAAGCACGACACACAACAAATTGTACGCCGCTGTTTCATTGATGTTGTTCAACAAACACAAGCTGAGAAAACATCAGCGCGCGTTGGGTGCATTTTATGCCTAAATGTGATAGCAAAAAAAATGAAGAGTGGATTAGACACAACAGAGGCCAGTGAGTACATGAAAAGAACCATAGGTTGGAAAAAGAGTATCATAGGATTTTTTAATCCAAAGAAAATACTATTGAGCTGCAAGACAAGTAAAAATATGCATAAATATATGCATGTGTGTGTGTGTGTGTGTGTGTGTGTGTGTGTGTGTGTACACATGTGTAGATGTTTACATAGAGATAAAAGAAGCAGTTTAAAGAAAAGCAATTAGTTTTGATAAGCTTCAAATCAAGCGAGTGAAGAAATGATAACAATTTTAACAATGAAAAATTGAGTAACAATATTAATGAAAAAGGTATGAATGCATATATGGAGAAGCAAAAAGGGAGTGGAGCGTTTTATTTTGCTCTGTGGTTGTAACAAAAAGGTAAAATATGAGGGTCAAAATAGATGAGGTTAATAACACAAATTTGCGGCGACAACTTTGGAGTGATGTTGCGTGAATGTTCTGTATGTGTGAAATAATGCACGTTATTTTTTGGGGGATAGTTTGAGTTGGAACTCAACTAGGCCTTGGGTCATGTTGGAGTATACTTTTGGTTGTTTTTGATTGACAGGGTCTGACTTGTTGAATGTGGTGATCAACGACTTTAATACCTGGTCGTGTTCTTGTGTCACCTTTCTGCATGTGGAAGCGGTGGCTTGCTGTGCAGTCGGCGGTGGAGTGTTATCGTATGAGTAGTGGTTATAATATTTGGTATTGGAAAAAGATTTGGAGCGCTGGTTTCTTTCTGCGGCACAAAAGGCAGTGGGTGGCGTAGACGGCAGCAGTTTGTGGGAAAAGGACTTGCCATGTGTGTGTGATTTGGATTTGGAGTGTGCCACAGCGTTCAAACTCGGTGACTGGACCTGTGGGGATGTTTTCCACACCGACAGTTTCGGAGGATCTGGGCTGTTTGGCCCAGATGGGTATATTGGCGATAGGGTGCTGTTTGTGGAGGGGTTAGTTGACAGCCGCTCGAACCTGAAAATYGTCTTGGTAACGGGTGTGATGGGTTGTTCGGTAGCAGAATGGGCAGACTGGGTGGATTGCGAGCGCTCCCTGGAGTATGGAGTTACGATTGTGGACAGGGTTTCAGTTGAGCCACTAATGAAATCAAACGTGCTGGAYCCTGATGAGTAGATGGAATTGGCAGTGGGTGTGTAGGCCGTTGCTGAAGGCTTGCGCACTGCATTATTTACGGAGTGGGAGTTATTTTTCTGTTTGACTGTGGTATGTTTCAGAGCCGACATGGTGGCCGGTTTCTGGCATTTTTGGGCTGCTCTTGCGACAGCAGTGCGTGCTGCCGATTGAGCCATCGACACGGGCGCCAACGGAAGTGGCGGTGGCACTGATATTGCCTGCGTCGGCTGTGTCGGCGAAATGCTGGTTTCCGCCGCCACCAGCAGGTCAATTTGACGCAGAATCTCGTCATCATTGAGCAAGGGTACATTGTCCCCCAGATCCTCGTCRGGRATGTCGTTGATTGCCGTGAGGTCCTCCAGCAGAGCGGCGTAGTCGGCCATGGGTGCGCTTTGGTCGGTGCTGTTGGCGGTGCTGGAAAAGCCCAAGATAAGCAGACAATTCCTTCTTTGCTCCTCGATCGCCTTAGGTTCCTTCCACACGCGAATCCATAATCWACAGCTTGCTGTCTCTTTCTCTCCGCCCCAAACGCTCTTCTGKCTATTCGCTGGAGGGCGCTCCGACCAAATTGCTGCGCCCTTGCACGCTTCTACACTACACCACACCACACCACACCCCACTACACTCGTCACGCCACCCACGCCACGCCATGTTTTCCAGAATCAGAGTTCCAGCTAGAGCCGCTATGTCGGTGTCATTTGCCCGTCTGCTTTCCAGCGAGACCCGTGCGGCCATCGACTCAGCCGTCAAGTCTGCGCCGGTAGTACTGTTCATGAAGGGTACCCCTGGGGCGCCAGCATGTGGATTTTCCAGAGCCACAGTGCAACTGTTGGGCCAACAGGGCGTGGACCCTGCCAAGTTTGCCGCCTACAACGTGTTGGAGGACGCCGAGCTGCGCCAAGGCATCAAGGAGTACTCGGAATGGCCAACCATCCCGCAACTTTATGTGGAAGGCGAGTTTGTCGGGGGATGTGATATCCTCACGTCCATGGCTCGGTCGGGCGAGCTGGCCGAGCTGTTGGACGGCGCACATGCGCTCATCGACGAGAAATAGACCCAGTACGGTGTATCTAGAAATGTATATAGCCAAGTATTTATTATTCATAGCAGCGGTTTGAAAAACAGGTCCGACGACGCCGCCCACTTGCACACCCAGTGGAAAAGGCTCTCGCCGCAAGAAAGCCAGTGGCGGACCATGGAGATGACGCCGGGCGTGTGGCCGATTTTCTCGGGTCTCACGCACAAGCCCGTGTGGGCGTGCACGCCAGCGAAAATCATCGACACCAGCACCAGATCAACACCTACGTGGAAAACATATCCTGCAGAAATCATGTTGCGCTAATAGTATCGCCGTGTGTGAGGACGGGGGAGGTCAAGAAGCTGGTGCAGCAACCGGCCACAAGATAAGCTTGCAAGCTCCCACTGATCCTGTTCGCGTGCCCACTAACTTGGCTGTTGCCGGCATGAACGCGTCTCGGCCAGCCAGACACACAATAATCATTCGCAAGGTGTTTCTCACTGCTCCTCACTGCCCACCGTCCTGTTGCTAGACATGAAGAAAATACCCACGGATCTGGGGGGTCCCATCAACTCGGTGTCGTTTACGCCGCACGGATCATACTTCATTGCCGCCGGGTCTCATGCGGTCCAGCTGTATGATGCACGTAAAGGTACGGTTGTGAAGACGGTGCAATCGCAAAAATACGGCTGCAATGGTGCAATCTTCACGCTGTCCGCCGCACAGTCTGCGGTGCCTGCCTCTTGTATGGTCGGTACGGCGTTTGGCTCGGACCATTCCATCAGACACATGGATCTTCAAACTAACTCGTTTCGTAGATATTTCTCCGGCCACACAGCGCCGGTTTTGGGACTCTCGCCCGTGTGGAGACAAGGGTTGGGTGATGATCCGTTCTTCTCGTGTTCAGCAGACTCCACAGTCAAACAGTGGGACTCCCGCTGCCCGTCTCCCGTTTCTTCTCTTTTTGTTGCATCTGCATCGTCCCAAATTGCTGTTGATCAAAGCTCAACGTTCTTGGCTATCTTCACTCCGGGAAAAATTCAACTGGCCCTCATAGACTCCTTCCCTACTTCCGTAATAGCAACCATACCACTACCGAAATCGATTGGTTTGGTGGAAAGGCTTGTATGGTCAAACCATCTGCTGATTTTGAACGCTCACAATGGTCCCGTGTTGATCATAGACACCATTGAAAAAAAAATAGTTGCACAGTATAATCCCGAACCATTTTTGCAAGCAAATAATGACGTTTGGAGATATGGTCATGTCGATGTGTCGCCGGCAACCCGAATCTGTTATATAGGCGCAAATAATGGAGACATTCTCACTTGGGATTTGAACCATTTGGATAGGGATCCAAGTGTGTGGTGTAACGTCGATGAACTACCAAGAGTGTTGGCTGTCAATCCACGATATAACTGTGTTGTGGCAGCAGATAATGATGTAATTATGGAAACCTTTTAAATTTTTGTATGAAATTGGGTACAATCAACCACTGTATATATATCTAGGGTGAGAGAGAGAGAGATCTACATAATGTTTGGCTCGCCACAACAGCTATTAATCGGTTTGGTATCTCAAATCGGCATTGTCCCCACACCATTTGGCCCACTCTGCTAAGTCGCCACCACTTTTTTCCAAAGTACCCATATCACCAACAACGACTAATTGCTTTTTGCATCGTGTGATGGCAACGTTCAGTCTTCTGAAATCGGAAAGAAAGCCAACCTCTTTTTTTTCCCACCCGTCTTGTGATCTGACTAATGAAAGTATGATTACTTCCTTTTCTCTACCTTGAAACCCGTCAACAGTACTTATTTCAAGATCCGGATTTTCAGCAAATCTCTCTTTGAGCTTCTTTACTTGTGCGCTATACATGGTGATAATACCAATGTCTTTCCCGCTGACTCCCATTTCAATCAAGTTCCCAACGTAATGCTCCACAATATCACATTCACCCAAATTGTATTTGGATAAACTGAAACCATCTTCCTCTAAACTTTCTTCACTTTCTCCTAATGTATCAAACCATATAATCGGCTCAATGGAATCATCATTGTCTTTACCTATCAGGTCTGTCAACAATTTATCTGCTACGCTCTCGTCGGCTTTCAATTTTCCCCGATACCATTGTAAATTGGAAAATTCCATGCATTTCTCATTCATCCTATATTGGTAATTCAAGAATTTGATAAACTCGGCGTCTTCACCGTACATTTCAACAATTCTGTCAAATAGACTTTTGCATAATATGTCAAATGCTTTTCCCTCCTTCAACTTTAGCGTAGGTGGTAACTGCTTGTTATCACCGGCTAACACTAATCTTCTAGGTAAATGATTGATGATGGGAATCCAGCAACTTGATTCCATTGATTGGGATATCTCATCAATGATAACGGTCTCAAAAAATTCGCCTTTTATAACACCACTGTTATATAAATTCCCATTGATTTCCCAACTACCAGAGCCATGCAAGGTAGCAACGACTACTCTACAGTTCATCAACAAATTAATCATCTTTTTTTTGGAGTACAGTTTATAATCCTTTCTCAGTCTCTTGATTTCAGCCCACATACTCTTTCTATCACTGTATTTGCTGCTTATTCTGGGTTTTCTCACCTCTCTTTCCAAGGTATCCAATTCTTCCTGAATTGCACTCAATTCATCACCTTTACTATCAACACTCATTAGATATTCCATGCAGTGTTTGATATTACCTCTCATCACTTTAACAGAATTCCCAATCCGTATCATTTCCTCAGGTCTTTTGAAATGGCCACTCAATCTTTCAATAATTGTATCAATTGCAATGTTACTTCCTGCAGAAATCAGAATTCTTTTATCAGGAAAAAGTCTCAAGTGTTCTTTAACCATATTAATTATAGTGTTTGTCTTACCGGTCCCAGGCGGACCATGAATGATACTCAATTTGTTTTCAAGACAATATTTGATTGCTTGTGATTGTGATCTATTCAGGTTTGATCTGCTAAGATCAAGTTCCGCCTTCAAATTTAGCGTATTATTCAATGCGGCGCTTCTATTCATGAGTATATCTGCAATTTCACAACCCCCATTATATTCTCCTAATTTTCGCAAACTACTCTCTATGCGTCGATAGGTGACTTCATTACCCACTTTGACGATTTTTAACGGTTTGTCGATTTTCTCATACCACTCTTCATTAATATTAACTATGACACCAGAATCGCAAACAATCCCTTCCGTCCCATCTACATTGACAACATCGCCGTTTTTGAAAATTGTAGAGCAGACTAATATAAGTTTATCGTTATACCTTGACTTGACAAAATCTAGTTTAACTTTACAGGCTAAACCATATTTGCAAAGTTGAGGAAATGGTGATTCCAATGGAGTAGAGTCATAATCGGCTTGTTTTTCCTCTTGTAATGCAGCAAGATAAATAGTAGATAATTGACTCTGCATAACTAATCACGCTTTTGTAATATATATCTATGCACACAATATTTCATACAGGAAATCAATACAAGAATCCATACAGGAATCAATACAAAAATGCATAAAGGTAGAATTAGACATGAAAGCAGTATGGTATTCTGAAAATGGTCACGTGACTAGATAATTGGGAAAACTGTACTTAAATTGACCAAACACTTAGATAGAATAATTGTAAAAGAGTATTCATAGCAAAGATACATCATAGTTTCATCACAAATAAGGTCATATTTTTCAAGTGCCCAAATATCTGAGCGTAGCATACTAATGAAGCGTGGAAAGAGTACTGCGTTGCTGCTCGCATCTTTCATTTTCCCTATATTCGTAACATGCGTACTTCATTCTTAAATAAATAAATAGTTTGAATATAAAAGGTTAGATAATTCATTAAATAAATAGACTGGGGGGATCTTACATGATAACCAAGTCACCGAACTTTTCCTTGTAACCTGGAACTTCGAATCTACCCTTAGAAACCATATCAGCAACCTTGTCTTCAACATCTGGTCTGGCCTTAACAACGTCATCGACAGTTAATTGGTCAAATGGTCTTGCGGATTCAATGTTATCTAAGGTCTTTTCTAATTCACTTAGTTCCTTCAAGACCAAGGTTTCAGTTTCTTTGGCGTTTTCAATGGCCTTAGCTTCGAAGGATTCAATGATGTTCAATTGCTTGGATAAGTCAATAACAGATGGCTTGAAACCACCGATGTCCTTCTTAATTTGGGAAACAATTTCGGCGTTCTTTAATTTGGAGTAGTTTTCAAACTTGACTTCAGTAGATTGGCTCTTCAAGTCGAATAAGACCTTCTTAGCTTCATCATTTCTCTTCTTGAAAGATGTAAGTTGAGATGCGGTTTGACCTGAAAGACCTAATTGTGGAATGATCTTGGTCCATTCAATCTTAGACGCAGCGGACTTGGCAACAGACATGGTTATAGATGGAAAGTCTCTTTAAATCTTCCCTCTAACGTAACTCTTTCACTCCTTTTCTTGAACAACAACTTGTCCTCCAAATTCTCATCGCGGCCAATGAGAATCGGAACCTCTGTACCTGGTGCACGGAGGTAATCTAATTCTTCTCTCATTTTTAATGTCCGGGTAACATGGTGGCTCAGCATGTATCAAAAAAGCTGGATCACGTGATGGCCTTGGTACAGGCGCCATGTATTTTTTTCTGTTTGTATACTGTCGAAGCTTTATATAACGTAAAATGCGGTTAAAATAGACGCTTCGGAATTTCAGTTTACCAGCAATCCTTTGCTTATAGAAGGTGGTCATTGTCATGACACATTCATTTTCGTCGTCAGCAACCACCACATTTGATTATCATCACGAGTTTTCGTCACACCCGTCATCAAAAGACCATTCTTCGTTGTTCAAAAAATCGTTAGTGCATAGATGGAACTTTGATCAAACGATTCTCTGCATTGTGGCGTCACCAAAGAGAAATCGACTTTACTGCGGTACCCAAGCATCGACAATTTTGGTTTTAGACTTGGTCACCTTCCAGTTGCAATATGAAATACCAGCACATATGGGGTCAGTTTTGTCTCTCTCCTTAACACCGTGCGAAGACTTTCTGTTTACTGGAGGATCAGATTCTCTGGTGAAAGTCTGGAAAATAACGGATACAAAAACCTATCTAACACAAACTATCTATTCTTTATTGGATATAGGTGACATTTTTTCAATCACCTGGATCCAAGAAATCAATCTGCTATTTATAGGTGCACAAAATGCATCCTTGTCGTTCATAGAAATAGATCTACAAACACAAAACGATGACAACGATGATGACACTGAACATTTGAAGCTCTTACCTTCAAATAGATTTGATCGCTTTTTTGATTCCAAAGGTTCTTTCACAGCTTCAAAAACATCCTCCTCGGTTTCTCCCTTAGATCACAATCAAACAAATGTAATTCAACTTCCGGTGGAGAATATCATTTCATATGCCCATAATGGATATATTTATGCTATCGACTATATTACAATTGATAACCCGCTAACATGTACCATTGGCTTTAACATTGCAGAAAATTTCAAGCATATAATTGTTTCTGCTGGTGGAGATGGTGAGATTAAATTATGGGGTTATTCAGAGGATGAAACAACATTGATATATTTACACTCTTTACAAAATGACAAGGTTGATTCAATATTTTCCCTTGTTATAGATCAATTATCTCTTATTGTATATGCTGGTATGTCCAATGGCAAAGTCTGTGTGTGGGATTTGACAACTTTCCAGTTGATGAAAATATTAGAAAATGACGATTCTGCAAATACTGACGATGTTTTCACTCTAGCAATCTCTAATAGTAAACTACATCCAAAATGGCTTTTCATGGGAACAGAATTTGGAATTACTAAAAAAAAAGTGGATTATTCCAATGGCATTGACGAGGATAATAAGACAATAATAAGAGTTACTAAGAACGATTCCTGTTTAACACTCCATGTTTTTACAATTAATGAAAACTCATTTTTGGTTAGTGCTGGAACAGATCGTTCAATTACATTATGGTCATTACACTCGTTAAGTGAATCATGCTCCACTAATATATCGAAATTTCCCCTACCGTTGGCTGATGGCCCTTCAATTAGTCTGGAWTTCACCAACAGCAATTTTTTCAAAATATTAAATGACCTTATTTCTTTCAAGTCTGTGTCAAAGCAGCCTGACATCTTCAAAAACGAATGCAGGGACTGTGCCAGCTACCTCTATTTATTGTTGAAAAAATTTGGCGCTTGTAAAACCCAGCTGCTACCTGTTTCTAACGGTAACCCAATAGTTCATTCTGTTTTCAAAGCTAATAAGCGGAAGGATGGTGTTGAACCAACCACTATTTTATGGTATGGGCATTATGATGTTATCCCAGCCTCTGAGGAAACATGGGATACTCCACCCTTTAGTGTAACTCCTAAAGACGGTTATTTATATGCAAGGGGTGTCACTGATAATAAAGGGCCATTACTAATCATGATTTACGCCATTGCTGAATTATATGCCAAAAAGCAATTGGAAAGTGATGTTATATTCATTATTGAAGGAGAAGAAGAGGCAGGAAGTTGGGGATTCCAAAATGTGCTTAATGAATATCAGAAAGATATTTTGAGCGGCCATGATAAAATTGATTGGATCTTATTGAGTAACAGTTATTGGTTAGATGATAATATACCAGTTCTAAATTATGGTTTAAGAGGAAAGCTAGAGATAGGCATTAAAATCTGGAGTGATAAACCAGACAGGCACAGTGGTGTGGATGGTGATGGTGTTTTAATCGAGCCTAGTATGGAGTTAATTAAAATCTTAAGTGAACTTATCAAAGATGACAAAATCAATCTACCGGGGTTCCGTGAAATCTACTCTAACAATGAACCGGATTGGGAATTGCCAATATTTGAAGAAATTGACAAAAGAATTCGGGGGCTAGATATCAATGAGTTGAAGCGGAAATGGAATTTACCAAGTTTAACCCTACATAAAATTGAAATGTCTGGTCCAGATAATGGTACTGTCATTTCTCAAGTTGCAGAATGTAAACTCTCAATAAGAATCATACCCGAGCAAAGTGTTCAAGAAACTAAAAATTCGTTTATTGAATTCATCAATGCAAAGTTCAACAAACTCAATAGTTCGAACAATCATTTAGAAATCAAGTTCTTACATGAAAGCGAACCCTGGTTGGGGGATGTTCATAACGTTGGTTATCAAATATTATCCAGGCTGATTGAAGAAGAGTGGCATATTAAGCCCTTGTTTGCAAGAGAGGGTGGAAGTATTCCGTCCATCAGATATTTGGAGAAATTGTTTGATTGCCCTGCTGTTCATATACCTATTGGGCAGTCAACAGATAATGCGCATTTGAATAACGAAAGGGTCAGGATATTGAATTTGCTGAAGTCAAAAGAAATTATGAAGAAGGCAGTGAACGAATTGCCTAAGCAATAGCATCAATCAACCGAGTTTGCAAAATTTATAGATAGTGTGTAGGAAAGCATATTGGTGCATTGTTACTAATGGCGAGTAGAGTAGATACGATATGTGCATGCACGCATATTTGGTTCAAAAGCTCGAAAGGATTAAAATTTGTTAACTAAACTTATTTATATTCATGATTTATTTATAAATGTATAAACTAAATAGAAAGTCAAACGTTATTTTCTATATTTTTTTGTAGTGGGGTAATATTTTTTATTAGAAGTGTGATAATCAGAAACATTGAAAGGGCAAGAATGAAACATTGGAATTTGCAGTATTTGTGCACATGTGAGCAAAGAATGTGATTGTAAAATATAAACTCATCCAATTTGCATAGAAGCTTGGAAAAAAGGAATCCCTTGATTTTTTTGCAGTTGCAAATGGTAGAAAAAGAATTTTATAATGGCAAGCCTTCGACACACACAAAACAAAATCACAACGCCTCAAACTCTACAACCCCCTTATTTCTTTCTGTAAGCACAACCTTCGGATAGCTTACACTTACCACCGGTTGGGGTACATAACACGTTGGTACAGGAGTCACAGGTGACAGCGGTAACAGAGTGAGAGAAGACAGTGGTGATTTGTAAACAACCTGGACACTTGACGTCAATGAAGTAGGACTTTGGAGCAGCAACCAAGGTCTTGAACTTGTGCTTCTTTAATTCGCTTTCTGGAGCTGGGTTTAATAAATCGTGAACTAAAACCATGGTGAATGTCTCTGGTAAATGAAGTTTCAGAAAACAGTGAAAAGCTGTAAAGGCAAAATCTTATCTTCACCGAGCCTATTCATCAGACCGGACCTGAAAAATTTGGATTTGGCGAGAAAAAAAAATGGTTGTGACTGTGAGGGTTTGTGGACCCGCTGTTTGCGCACGTGCCAAGCACGTGTATTTGACCCGCTTTCTGACCTGTCACGTGATGTGTAGTTTTATGCGAATTGTCATGCCTAGCACTTTGTAGCGAGGCTCAACTCAAAAATGTAGAGGTTTTTGTTCCGGCGGGATTTTTTTTGCTCCCCTCCCCTCTAAGGTGACAAAAATGTAAGATAACAGAGGTGTTGAATATTGGCTAAAAAGGGATTCATTAAGTCCACTTTGGTAAAATATGCAACTGACACCATGGCTACTGATCCTTCTAGCGATTTATTTCACAGTTCTTCAAAATTGTTCAGGTATAATGGGCCAGAATCGATGGGATCCAGTGGCAGGGCCAGTGTTTTTAACGGTGTCTGCTATAACAGCTGCGCTTTTGCTATATTGGTGTAAGAAATCTTTGCCCATCACAGCTGAAAAGATCGCAGTAAAAAAGAGGTTGATTATCAACACGATTCGAGAATCCACAAAAGATATGACGTTTGATCTCTGGAAAACTATAGTTATTGTATTGCTTGTGGCGTGGGTTTTGTCGGTGTGGAAGACGGGAATGACGTTTCTTGTGTGGATAATTTTTATTTGGATTTACAATCTCAGTGATGACTCCAAAAATCTTAATGTAAATTCAAGTGCAAGTGTGAACTTGGATGCACAATCTATGCCCTCGCCCATCTCGTATCTACAAACAAGTTCTGGGTCGGTCTTCTATCCCAATGATCCCTTGAAGATATTGCAACAGCAATTTGGAGATCTTGAAAAAGTGGTCCAAATCCAAGAAAACAGCAGAGTGCAGCAGAATATCATGATTCATACCTTCAATCATAGACTTACAGAGCGTATGAATCTGTTGGAAAAGCACCTAGATGAACAGCAACACCATACTAATTCGCAACTCTTGCAAATCAATAACGTAGTTTTGAGTCTGAAAAGAACAAAAGCAATAAAATTCAATATCTTAAAAATGTATTGCAAGTCTTTTCTTTTCTGGCTCTTACCTCAATGGCAAATAAAAATACTTCAGTACACTAGAAGATCTGTTAGATCCCATATAAGGCGATTCGTTAATCTTTCACAATTATCAAAAACATCATATCACTGATATAAATATATAAATGTTTAAAATTTGTTGTAAGTTTCAAAAAAAAATACCTTGATTCAAGGAAATTTGAGTACTTGAAAAATACCATTATTCATCACATCCCATCTTCTACGAACATAACTCTTTATTGTTTGTTAAGGATAAATTTGATAAAAATTTTGGTCCGCGGTGAATACGCATCCTTAGATAACCATGAAATTTTATCGCTTCTTCAAGACAATCAATTCTCTTCGGAGACACATTGAAACAAAGAAGCCTCTAAATGGCCAACAAACATCGACCTAAAAAGAGTCGTGGAACACATTACAAAAGATATGTATATGGAGCGCCCACCATAGAAAATCTGGACATACATGATTCAGATGAAGAATATGCAGAAAATAATACCAGAAACTTTTCACCAATAAGACTTTCAGATCATTACACGCAAACACACCTTGAACAATCGGAATTACAACAAGATATAAAGCTCCCAATTGAGGTGATTATCAAAATTTTAGAATTTACAAAACATCCCTACTGTACTAGGCACATGTTAATTTGTCGTCAAATATATTGGATATTTTTGAAGAAGATTTACGAAAACCCGACTCTGACTTCGAAAAATCTGTCGACATTCTTGGATGTAATCAGTGGCGATACAGCAGCTTATGTTAAGGGTTTGGATGATGATGTGAATTCCGATTTACCGAAAAATTTCAAGTTGTTTATGAAAAGAAAATTTCAAAATGATTACGTCAAAATATTGAATCTAACCAATGTTGTGCAAACAGGCAAAAATTCATTCATGAGCAAACTTTTAAGAAGAACAAGTGGGTCACTGGAAATKTTCATCTCCTCCCAGGCAAGTTTTGGGGCTGCTCCTTTGGTAAGTGTCAGATCTTGTGAAAAACTGAGAGTGTTGGATCTAAGATTGGTTTCCGAGAGTGTTAATTTGGTGGAGCTATTCAAGAGTTTGGAGTCCCTGCCTCATTTAGAACAGCTGTGCTTCCCTAGAAGCAGTGTTACGTGTGACGAATTTGATTTCAAATGGCCCGAAAAATTGTGGTATCTGAGGTTGCAAGGTGGTATAACTGATTATTTTGCCAAAAATGTGAGGTTTCCGTCTACTATAAGTCGGTTGGAGTTGGCTCACTGTCCACATTTGACAAAATTCGGCCTTGACAATATTTTGGCCAATATAGGAATCAACTTAACAAGTTTGTCTATTGCCTACCCAATGCCCAAAATTGGAGACGATGGTGCAGATAAATCGTTTTGGTTTTGTCCGAACCTCAACTTCTTTTTTGTGGATGTTGCGTATATTTCCTGGGAACTGTTTAGTGAGCTGTATCTTGTCGAACTAGAAGAGTTTGAGAGGCCTTTGAAACGTTTGATTATAGAAAGTACTGGTTATTCTGGTATTGTGGAAAAGGTCACGCCAAATGATTTAACATTAGCAGTGGTGGAAGACAGGTTGCCAAACTTGAAACAAGTTGGTATAAGTGCAATGTTGGGATGGGATTTCAAAAGCGCCGATTTTGAAGATATGGTTAGTGAGTTAAGTCATTATGATATTGACGTATATAAAATGTAAAGTAGAATAGTCTGTAATAATAATAATAATAATAATAATAATAATAACGGTTTAACTATCATTTAAAACTGAATTTTGAGAGTATACACTTTGCGATAACGAGATATATATTGTGTGTGAGTGAGAGAAAATCGATGTAATTATAAAGCTTTGTTCATAAACTTTTTTCTGGAAAAGGCTAACCAAAATTTACTTGGTTGTGAGGGATCATTGGCAAAAAGTCTTTGGATCAATCTGCTTGACAGTTCCTGTCTGAACTGTGCGAGATATTGTCTCAAAAACAAGGCTTCATTTCTGTCGTTTGGAGGCAGATATAGATTGTTTAATGGAAAATTGATGTCACCTGGAATTGCAAAGTCTTCCAATGACAAATTTGTCAGTGTTCTGATGGCATCGTTCTGTGACATATTTATATTCACCTTGTTAAGACATTGTGTTATGAACAAGATTCCATAAATAAGAAGTCTGTCACTTGCCCCCTTAATTTCAAAGTTCTTAAAGAAAGTATTTGCCCGGAATAAATCCAGCACCTCATCAATTATATCATAGTTGTCTGAGTCCATGTACGGAAGTGCAGGACCTTTAAATGAAGTTTTGAGCGGCAAAATAGCCATGTTACCCACTAAACGGATATCGCTGGAAGCCTCGTTGGCAAGAAACGTCGAATGGTATGCCTATATTCACAAAAAAAAGATAACAACTCATAATTCAGATGTTAGTATTCGAACGAAATTTTCGGAGTATCCATTGAGCACACACGTACGGGCATAGTTGGGTGCGAAGAAGCGGTACTCCTTAAAGGTACGGTGCTGGAATTATCGTTTGCCGCTTTAACATCAACTCTCGCTTTCACCCTCGCGTACATCTTCAACAGGCTATCATAATCATAGATCTTAGATGCTGAAAGAGTTGGAACTGATCAAAAATACGCAGGTGCCCCCGCCAGTATCTATGTCTAGCCAGCGTCAGTCGGATCACGACTTGCGGCAGCAGTTTTCTCGTGTGCCATTGGAATTGCCAATTGGCAACATTCCGTCTCTACCGGCTCCTCGTGGTCGCCTCCGTCCCGCCCAGTTTTCGGCACCAGAAGAACAAGAAACTTCCTCGGTTCAGAGCAGAAGTCACCAATATTCACAAATGCTTCCCAAACAATACCAGAATAATTTGGGGGGTACATCTCTTGCTGTTCCAGTAGCTACTAATGAGACAGATTACAAGTCTTGGCCACAACAACAACTTCCATCACATGAAGAGCACATTCGCCACCAATATCAGCAAAAACAGCCAACTTCACAACAGAATTATCAACAAAACTATCAACAAACTCATCAACAGATTCATCAACAGATTCATCAACACAGTTATCAACATAATTATCAACAAAGTCATCAACAAAATCATCAACAAAACTATCAGCCAACATCACAGAAGACATTCATGCACAATCAGCAAAACGCCTATTCCGTGGACAATCAGCAAAGTCGGCAAAATAACCAGCATCAGCAACACGAACATCAATATATGCAACAGCATGAATCCGCCAAACCTCGAGTTGATGGTACTGTTGTTTCTTTGCTAAGTTCCCAAGATCAAAACTCAAACCAAGTCCCATCACAAGATTTCCACAATAATCAAGGTCAATTCAGCCTTGGAGAATCAAATTTGAGACAAAAAGCCCCCTTCATCTCAAATGAAATTTTGCAGCCTCTTGAAAAAGTAGAACACCAGGCTTCTGCTTCTTTGTACAAAAAACAAGATCTTTTACCTCCTATTAGGGGTTTGGGAATTAAAAAAAGAGTTAATTCCGAGAATATAACTCCAAAGACAAGGTTACAAACCATTGAAACGAATCCCAAGCGTTCTCCCTCCTTGCAATCAGTTTCAAACATGAATGAATCGCCATCTAGAGTTTCTCCTCGTAAATCCCCTATTGTTAGGCAATCTTTGAATTTTTTGAAAAGTGCCAGAAACTTTTCCACAAACTCAAATCAGCAACTATCACAGCAGCCGCAATATACACAGGATCAATCGACCAATTTTGGCCATTCATCGTCAAAAGAAATGGAGAAATATCATTTACCTTTGAAGCAAGTTACTGGGAGTGGAAGAGTTGTTCCACAAAGGGTGGACTATTCAATAACTAATAGCAATAATGGCTCTACAGGTAACTCGGAGCCTCTAAAAAAGACCAGATCCTTATCAGTCTTAACCAAAAAAGTCACCTCAACAAATTCATTAAGAGAAAAGAATAGAATGGTATCTTCGACTTCTTTATCAAGTACTTTTCAAAATTCTTCTTCTTTGAGGAAAAAGTATATTTATCCTGCCATCGTTTCCGAAGTGGCAGAAGCTTTTTTGCATGAAATCAAGCTTTCGGGACATTTCAAATATGGTATTGAATATAGAAACTCCTTTTCGGGCTCAGAAGCTATTGATGTCATATGTCGTATAACTAAATTGAGAGATAGAAATTTAGCGATTATTCTGGGAAGGTCTCTAAATTCTCAAAGGCTGTTTCATGATGTTACTTATGAGCATAAACTCAGAGATAACAAGAATGAAATATACCTCATTAATGACGAGTTTCTGTATGATCAATCGGAGAGTTTCAAAAGACAAAACTCTGTTTCCAGTTTGGCTCCTGACGAGTACTCTTTGTCCATATCAGCCTCCAATGTTAACTTGGTGAATATGGGTGCAAATGGTATACCCAATCCAAGTAGTAAAATTTTGCAAAGCAACTCAATATCGGGAGTTTTCACTTTACTAACTGAATGTTACTCACCAACTTGCACGAGGGATAAAATTTGTTATAGTGTGTCTTGCCCGAGACGATTTGAGCAAAAAATGAGGTCCGAAATGCAAGCAAATGGGGACTTGATTAGATCGGATTCSCATATTTCATTCACTAAAGAAGAAGAGCAAAAACAGTACTGGCAATTGACAGTGCCGAAGAGTATATTAGATGGTCTAAGTAAAAAAGAAATCAAAAGACAAGAATGTATATTTGAGACTATTTATTCCGAGAAGGCCTTTATCAAAGAYTTGGAATATATCAGAGAATTTTGGATCAGACCACTATCAGAAACTAAGATTATTAAAGATAAAGAAAGAGATCAATTTATTAGAAACGTTTTTCATAATATCAATGAAATATGGGACATTAACCATAAGTTTACCGAGGCTTTAGTCAAAAGACAACAAAAATCACCAATAGTTGAATCAATYGCCGATATATTTCTAGAATTCATACCGAAATTCACGCCTTTTATCACTTATGGTGCCGGACAAGTTATTGGTAAGTATGAATTCGACAGACAAAGACGTCATAACCCACTATTAAGAAGGTTTATTGAAGACACCGCCAAAAGGGAAGAAAGTAGAAGATTGGACYTATCATCTTTTCTCTCCAAACCAACCACAAGACCAGCCAGATATCCCTTATTACTGAAAAGTATCAAGGATCATACCGACCCAGACTCTGCCGAGTATAAGCGTCTTGAAACTGCTATTGAACTTTTAGAGAAAATTCTAACGAAGATTAATTTTGAAACTGGTAAACAATCAGACAAAATGAATTTATTCCAGATCAAGCAAAAGCTATTGTTTAAACCAGGAGAACTAGTTGATTTGAAATTGAGTGCCGATAGCAGAAAGGTCATTTATCAATGTGTTTTGAAAAAGAAAGGATATCAGGAAAAGGAAAAGCAAGGTGAGATTCATGTTTATTTATTTGATCATTGTTTACTATTTGTTAAACTTGGTTATTTGAACAAAAGGGAAGTTTATAAGGTCTATCAAAGGCCGATACCATTACCACTACTGTTTTTCTCCACCAACGAGTACGCCCCTAGCATTCGGGCCATAAGAAAGGCAGCGTCAAAATCGGGATCTGCTCCTGCACAGCTAGGTTCGGATGGTACTTTTGGTTCTAGTTTTTCTTCAAGCGCTAACACAGGTAATGATATAGATAGTTTGAATACAACTAGTTCAATTGTGCCACTTAACTCAAATATAGCAAAATCGCCTATTTCATTCAAATATTTGGGAGAGCATGGTTATGAATTAACATTATATGGTACTCCGGCTGCCCAAAAAATGTTGACAAATAAAATAGTTGCTCAAACGAAAAAAATTYTAAACGATAATGATGTTTATACATTAACTCCATTATGCTCCAATTATTTTGACTCGCAAAATAGAATAAATTGTGTTGTTCCATTTGATGGTGGCAGAAAGCTACTTTATGGTACCGATTCGGGAGTGTATGTTGGTGATAGGTCATTTGCAAACTCTTCTATTACCAAAGTAATTGGGAAAGTGAATGTTATACAAGCAGATATCATACAAGAATACCAAGTAATGGTTGCATTGTGTGATAAGAAATTATTATATTGGCCAACTAGTATTTTAACGACAGGTTCTTCTATGGACGCAAATAAAAATGCTAAATTAGGAAAGGAACTAATGAATCATGTGTCATTTTTCAACATTGGCATTTGTGACGGTAGCATGTTATTGTGTGCTGCCAAATCATCATCCAACCTTGTGAGGATTTTTGAACCGATTGATCCGATTCAGCAAAAGAAACAGAAAAAAAAATTTAACAACAGCAAAGCTGACATACATTTTACTAGTGAGCCTGTTTCCATCAACTTTTTGAAGACAAAATTATGCGTTGGATGCTCCAATGGTTTTCAAATTGTTTCTTTAGTGAACAACAAAATGGAGGAACTACTGGATCCTGCTGATACTTCTCTAGAGTTTGCAATTGGTAAAGAAGGCCTGAAACCTTTRGAAATTGACAGRATAAATAGCGATTTTCTGTTATCGTATTCCAACTTTTCCTTTTTTATTAATCACAATGGTTGGAGAACTAGACCTAAGTGGTTGATTGAATGGGAAGGTGTCCCTCATAAGTTTGCTTTGTGGTATCCTTACTTATTGGCATTTGACTCTAACTTTATCGAAATTAGAAGTATTCAAAATGCYGAACTTCTTAGAATCATTGTTGGTGAGAACATTAGATTTTTGCATGCTTCCTCCCAAGAAATATTGTATGYCTATGAAGATAGTAAAGGGTTTGATGTGGTTGCTTCTTTGGATTTCTGGGATAAAAGTATGAAAAATAGCAGAAGCAGAGGCAATACTTTAACTGATGCAGCTTCACAAAACCCATCCATGGAAACTAAATAATCGCCGATCACTACATAAGTTATATATAGCTATTTTTATACACACYATGAAAAGAATTCATGACAACTCCTTTTTGAGACTTTCATCCACCAAAGCGTGCATGCAAATCCGTAGAATCGAAAAATYCATGGGCGATTGGGCGCTTCAACGAACAAAACAAGCTCATTGCGCAGCGGTTTTGGGTCAAGTGAGATTGTTGCGTAGTCTGTTGCATGTGTTTATTAAGACAGTCACTCGATATGGAGGCCCAATTACGGCATGGGTTCTTGAATGACCACACATATTTGGATAATCTCCAATCTCACTATTATTCTCATTATGATATGAAAAGAAACACAACATCGGCCAACCCAACGCCAGAGGAGGAAGAGGATAACGCATTCAAGATAACCGACTGGAAAAATGTAGGGAATAAAAGGAAAACCATCATGGCGATACTGGTGATGTGTCTTAATTTGGGAATTCCACCTCCAGACTTGCAGCGACCTCAGGAATACCCTAGGTTGGAGGCTTTTGTTGATCCTGCAACGATTCCAGATCCTAAACTGGCTCTACAGGCTATTGGCAAGGCGTTACAGTCCAACTATGAATCAATCTCTTCCCGGGCCAAATATAAGCAGTCACTGGATCCTTCTGTKGAAGATTTGAAACGTCTGTGCAATACTATGAGACGRAATGCTAAGGAGGAAAGAATATTGTTTCATTACAATGGACATGGTGTCCCTCAACCCACTCATTCCGGTGAAATTTGGGTGTTCAATAGAGGATATACACAGTATATTCCAGTGAGTTTATACGATCTACAAAATTGGATGGGTGCTCCATATGTTATGGTTGTGGATTGTAGCTGTGCTGGCTTTGTGATCGAAAATAACAAACGGTTTGTTCAAAAAAGATTGGAAGATGAAGCAAACCATCATCCCGATGTTGCCAGTCCCTCTCCTGTTAGTGCATACGTTGAGAGCATACAGCTTGGTGCTTGTAGAAGTAATGAGACACTACCACTGAATCCAGATTTGCCTGCTGATTTRTTCACCTGTTGTCTAACTCGTCCCATAGAAATAAGTATAAAATGGTTCACTCTTTTTTCTCCGCTAAGAAAAAAAGGATACTATGATATACTAAAAGACAAGACAGGAGTYATTCACATTCCAGGAAAATTGACTGATAGAAGGACGCCTTTGGGAGAGCTAAACTGGATTTTCATTGCCGTCACAGATACCATTGCATGGACAACTTTGTCAAGACCTCTTTTCAAAAAATTGTTTCGACAGGATCTTGTTATTGCAGCACTGTTTAGAAACTTTTTATTGGCTGGAAGAATTATGCCCGAGGTCGGATGTCATCCGGTTTCAGATCCTTCTTTACCTGATGTCAGCAATCATCCAATGTGGGAATCGTGGGATTTGGCACTTGACCAAATTTTAGGACAGTTRTTGAAAAAAAAAGAGTCAGAGCCACCAACAGAAGATTGGACTGACAACCTTCAATTTAATGTTCCAGTGGATGAACGGGAACAAAGAAAAGTGGACAAAGTGACCATCCCTGCACCTCAAGTGACAACACCTAATGCAGGTTGGAACTATCAACATTGTTCATTTTTTCAGCAGCATTTAACTGCCTTCGAAGTGTGGCTGCAGTATGGATCATCCATCAAAGAACCGCCGCAACAACTACCTATTGTGCTGCAAGTTCTRTTATCTCAAGCACATAGGCTAAGAGCTTTACATTTGCTTTCGAACTTTCTTGATCTTGGTTCTTGGGCCGTTTATTTGGCATTGAGTGTGGGGATGTTTCCATATATTCAAAAACTTTTACAGAGTCCATCCCCAGAATTGAAACCAATATTGATTTTCATATGGACGAGAATCATGTCTGTTGACTATAAGAATGCCCAGCAAGAGTTACTAAAGGAAAAGGGTTACAACTATTTTACCCAAATGTTTGTTTTCCAACCTCGCTCGTCTCAACCAAACATTCAAGGTGATTTGATTATTGAAAGTTCAGCGGTTAATAACAATTTAACCTTTGCTGATCAAAGAGCYATGAGTGCTTTTGTYTTGGCAATGTTTGCAAGAGACCATAAGCAAGCTCAAACTGCTATTTTTTCTTTGGAACTTGTTCAAATATGCATTGGATATATCGAAACTTCTGAAAGTCCATTATTAAGACAATGGAGTACCTTATTGATAGCACAGCTAGTCAAATGCAATGTCGATGCTGTTCTAAACCTTCTCAACAGCGGAGAAGTGGAAAAACTACTTTTCTTAATCAACGATCCAATCCCTGAAATAAGAGCAAGTATCATCAGTGTTCTCTCAAATTTGGTATTATTGGTAAGTGAGACTGAAGAGCTGGAGATGATTCCCGATAAAAAGAAGGAGGATTTGCATAAACAAGATTTGAAAATTGCATTTGAGATTCTTTCATTATGTAATGATGGCTCTCCTTTGATAAGAAGAGAATGTATCTGCTTTTTCAGCAGATTTGTTTTAAAATACTACAATTTTTTTGTTGTTTGTGCATTTGGCCAATTGGAAGAAGAAATTGCMCTAGTTGACAATCCATCATTAGTTGATGAAGTGAGGAGAAAATCTCCTGCATATGGGTCAATCTTTTCCACTATTTGGAAAGCGTTATTGATTTCAAGTGAGGATCCACACAATGAAGTAAAAGATTATGCTCAAGAGGTGGTTGATTTTGTCATGATTTCAATGAATAGATCACCTCTGGGTGAATTGGCTCATAAAATGGAAGCATATTTAATCCAGAAAAGAAGTAAAATAGCATCATCTACAAATGAAAACATGTCGCTACGGCCTATGACAAGCTTGGGTGAACTTTCAGCHCGGAATACTGTAAAAAAAGTACGAAATGTCAAATCTTCCAATCGTATAGATTCTCCRAACGGGGTAWCCTCAACTAACGGTAAAAGAGKTCAGTCTTTAAATTTGGACACTGCAACAAGATTGCAATTGGAAAACAAAACCAAGGACTCTACTTCAAGTGCCTCATCGACATATGGTTTTTCATTGGGGGAGAAAATGTCTGTCTTCAARAGCTGGCTTCATGCAGTGGGGATCACAGGTGATGATGGAAGTGACACAACCAATCCAACAGTGTTGGGCGGACTTTTGTCATATCAACCTGTTTCAATTCCCTTTGAATCAAACCATAAACCAATTACACCAAGATTCAAGTGCAGGGATAGGACCGCCAATCACGAACCAAGTTTACCATTTAGCAGTGGATTTTTAGATTATAGTTGTGAGTATTTCCAGGAATCGCAATTGGGTCCGAATGAGGTAGATGAACCAGGAAGTGAAGCCTATGTTAGTAGAATCTGGAGAAGAAATAGAAATGAAGCTATCATTGCGGCGACCCAGCCTCAAAAAGAGATGTCCTTGACGGGCACATGGAAGAATGTAGTGAGCCGTTTAAATAATATAAG
This sequence comes from Pichia sorboxylosa, assembly GCA_001599115.1. Taxonomy (NCBI): domain Eukaryota; kingdom Fungi; phylum Ascomycota; class Pichiomycetes; order Pichiales; family Pichiaceae; genus Pichia; species Pichia sorboxylosa. The sequence continues at coordinate 680,537 of BCGC01000003.1, read as the reverse complement.
TCAGCCRAAGTTGYTGCAGTTCACTCAGTTTGAAAAATGGATTGTGGCCACAGACGAAAGAGATAATATAGCAACATTTGATTGGCAGAGTGGTGCTGAATTAAGTAAACTTTCGAATGGAAATCCATTTGGTACCAAAATAACCAACCTTAAGTTTCTGAATGAAGATCATACGCCGTTGCTAATGACYGGTTCCAGTGATGGGGTGGTGAAAATATATAAGAACTTTCACAACGCCGAAGAAAGTCAACTTCTCACTTCTTGGAGAGCAATAACTGATATATTGCCAAATCCCAGGTCGGTTGGACTGGTCACAGAATGGCAACAGAGTAGGGGTACGTTGTTGGTGACCGGTGATGTCAAGGTTATCAAGGTGTGGGATGCACCAAGAGAAAAATGTATCACAGACATTCCTATCAGATCCACTTCTCAAATAATTTCAATGACATCGGATCAAGTTGGTGGAAATATTGTAATTGCGGGATTTCAAGATGGTACCATGAGAGTCTATGATAGGAGACTGGGTTATAARGACTCTATGGTCAAAGTATAYCAYCCAAAGTCGATATCCGAAAGGTCGCCTATGATAAACGTTCATATGCAAAGRGGTGGAATGAGAGAATTAACGAGTGGAAAYAGCAATGGTACGGTGAAGTTATGGGATATACGGGAAGATGAACCCCTAGTCAAGTTCAAGGCATTTGAGAAGACAATGACCAGTTCTTTAATTCACGAACATGCACCAATTATTTTCTGTGGTAATAAAGATATTGAAATCTTTAGCACTTCAGGAGCCCATGTCTCTAAAATAAGTCATGGCAGCTTCATCAACTCCTTGAACGGTGCTACACGGAACAGCTCTTATGTGAATGCCYTGGCTTCTCATCCCCACAGAATGATGTTGGCAAGCAACTATAACCAAAGTTCAGAAATTACAATATACGAATGTCGTGAAGGCAATGAKGAMAGTGATCACTTTTTCTCACAGGAAGAGTTGATTGTGGACTATACTTGAATGTCGGACGTAGAGAACACAACGTGTGTATATCAATGTAAAATTATTTAAAAGTCTCAACACATGCCATAGTAGTTTATCTCCGATGTGACCGGTCCTAGACCGCAAATGTAATTATATCGCATAAATTTGAACGATTGAACCAACTTTCAAGKACTTCTGATCAKTTAAGTTRGRAATTGAGTTTCTGCTGGTRGTTGACTTTTTGTGCTTGATTGGCTTGATTGGTTYGATTCTTCAATGGATCACTAGTACAACGCCAAGTGTCCATGGAYCCATGCTCCCAATCTCGCTTCTACCTTCAAGTTTTGAAATCATCGCGTTTATCCAGGAGCGGCAAAGATATTTTTCATTGTAACGGTCTTCCTCATTTAGCTAAGGGAAAATTCATAAATATARACTATATAACAGGTTATCAGACCCAATATTGTGATTCTAAAGTAGGAGAAATTTCTGTTCACGAAATACCAGCTGTCAAATTTTAGAGAAAAATGGCGATAAGCTCAGAAATAGCCGGTGTGATTGAAGAAGATGAACAAATCTTTGATCAAAAGGTCTGTACGGAGAAAACTGTACGCCCCACGTTCAAGGGAGACCTCACTTTAACACAGAGAATGATGAGTGCATGTACAGGGTCGTTACTGACATCACTTGTAGTGACCCCATTTGATGTAGTGAGAATCCGACTGCAGCAACAGGAATTATTATACCCTATGGAGAAAACGGCCGGTGAATGCTGTCAGAAGGTGTTTTGGGAAACCAGCACGGATCTGAAGCCAGATGCTGCTAATGTGTGTCAGCAAAGGGTTTGTATAAATGAAAATGTCAAGTTCACCGGTGCGTTTCAAGGGTTGTCTAAAATAGCAAGGGAAGAAGGATTTCAGACCCTTTATCGAGGTCTGTCGCTTACCTTATTGATGGCAATACCGTCCAATGTTGTCTATTTTTCAGGATATGAATTCATGAGAGACACTTCGCCGTTGAAACAAAACTTTCCTGTGCTCAATCCATTACTTTGTGGTGCATTTGCTCGTATATTGGCAGCAACGGCGGTGGCCCCGCTTGAATTGCTTAAAACAAGAATTCAAGCTGTCCCGGCAAACACCACCACATCGGCAATGTCATCTGGCCAAGTGTTTCAAATGGTTATCCGCAATTCGATTCAGGAAATAAAATCAGGCGGTTTAGTGACAATTTTCAAAGGGTTGGGGTTGACTTTATGGCGAGATGTTCCATTTAGTGGCATCTATTGGACCACTTATGAATACATAACGCATTTGCTGAAACAGGACTCAAAACTAACAGAATTTGAAAAGGAAGGAAAGATTTCCACTGACACAGCATTATTCTTAAGATCCTTTGTGGGGGGATCTCTAGCGGGCATCACAGCGGCAATATTTACAAACCCGTTTGACGTGGGTAAAACAAGACTTCAAGTTTCTTTCGATGAAAATACTTCTTTGGGCTCTTTGAAAACACTTCCATCGAAAAGCAAAATATCAATATTCAGCTACATGTCACACATTTTGAAAACAGAAGGAATAAGTGCACTCTATGTTGGTCTTGTTCCTCGTTGCATGAAAATTGCACCAGCGTGTGCAATAATGATTTCAAGTTATGAAATGTCTAAGAAATTCTTTAAAGATCAAGGGACTGCTTCTTAAATACCCAAGACATCTAATTTGTGATTGATTTTTCTAATGGCTATATTTTGAATGTCATCATAATATCCACACACACACATGCACACATGCACATGTACATAGTCTTCAATGTATAAAATCGCTTTATATTGAAATAGATTCAAGGGGGTGACAAACAAATAACTAATAATTATACAGAGAATAGACATCTACAAAACATGTACCACATGCATACGGGCTTTTCATCAAAGAAATAGGATAACAACTAAATTGAACCTTATTGATGGGAAATGCACATCAGAAATATTTAGCAAATTTAAAAAAAAACAAAACAAAAAAGAAATGAAAATGGCCAAACAAATTCAAAATTAACCGTGTTTCTTTTTTTAGCTTTGATATTGAAAATTCCAGTTAGGATCAACTTGTTCCTCGTTCTTGAGTTTTAAATCCGCTTTTTTGGTTGTTTGTTTTATTGTGCAATCTTTGATACTGGCGTAGTTATCATCAGTATCAAAATTGTTTAGTTTGTTGGGAATCCCACGCTGTTTCAACGTTTCGTTTTTATTTTCTTCCAAACCGGCAATGGGACTACCATAAGGTGGTATCCCTGGGGTTACATGAATGCCAAACTTGTATGATTCGTTCAATTCTCCTTCATAAATCTCTGGTTCTGAAAAGTCATCACTATGTATGGAGGTATCGACACTTTCAAAATCATTAATTTGATTATCAATGTTGCTCACTCTATGAATATTTTTGGAATAATGTTGAAGTTGCTTTGCATTGAGCTTTTTAGGGGAGTTCACTGCCTTGGTTTTGCTGTCATGGATAGTTTGTTTTCTTGTCGGTAAAACATTGATTGATTTGGTAACTGGTGCATCATGGTCATTAAAAGATTCCAATGATGAGACTGAGTCAGAGAATTTAGGATTGTATCTTTTATAATCTTGCATATCTAAAGCTGTTTCATTTGTACATTTTTGAATTTGTTGACCAATTTCAATCATATCATGTACATAATCAAACATTACCTGTCTGATCAAAATTCTTACCTCTTTCTCGTAAGAAAATTGTGAAATCTCTAAGGCGCTTCTGCTACGAACAAGCCTATCATCAAAATTGTATAACTTTAGTTTATCTAAGTTTTTTTTCAACGACTCATCTCTGATTCTTAAATCTTTCACAAATTGAGTCAAATCTTTGTTTCTATAATTCTCTTGCTTTTTTAAAGACTTTAGAATGGATGTCATATGACAAATCGATTCGAGCATCTTTAAGTTCATCTTTTTTTGAATATTAAAAAAGGTGTCAAATTCGTAGGCGAAAGCTGCAATTTCCGGTGATTTGAATTCATTGATCCAATTACTTGTTTCTTGCTGACAAACTTCCATCTGGTTTGCTAAAGCTTTTGATAGTTTAATAAAAGCTTTGAATTCTACTCTTAAATTGGAGACCGAATGCAAATTTACTGGACTTATAGCTCCAATTTTTTCTAATTGAGGCCGGATACTAAATGTGCTGGCAGGTGAAAATTCCAAATCAGACTCAAAAGCATTCACAGCCACCTGTGCATTGACATATTCAAAGCAGCCAGTTACATTGGGGCTTTCTTTTCCGGAATGTCTATAGCTGACTGAGTGGGGATTACGATCAATCCTTGATGGCGAACCACTACTTGGACCCTCTGACTCTACAGATTCGCTTGCTCCGTCAAAGTTGCTGAAGATCTCCTGATATGGAATTTTTTTGACAGAAGTCTTGTTCATAGTTGAAAGGTGGAAAGAAAAGTGTATCCGTTGCTTAACAATTCGGTTTTCAACTGAAAAATGAATAAGAAATCGGAAAATTTTGAACAAAAAATACTTTGTGTATAAATTTATACTAGGGAAGCACATTTGTTGCCTTCTTGAATCAAAACAAGTATTAGTGGCGCGGATAGTTAGTACTGTTTTTTTTTTTTGCTAGTAGATCTATAGAGGCGTAATTTGCCACTCCTTTTTTTTTCTCAGCTCTGTATCAAATGTTTTAATAAAACCCACTTTACTCAGTTTGCTGCCATATTTTCTTCAATATCACTAGTGGATCATTATTTTCAACGTGTTTAGAAATAGTTTGAAGAATATGAGGCAGTCGTTTTTTGTCAAACAGTGTGATTTCAAGGTTGACTACGCCCCAGCAATCATTAAAAAATGGAGATCATCAAGAACTGGACTACAAGTTACACTGATTGACCAGGCGTCTCCTATTGTCAACGGGTACTTTGCGGTGGCTACTGAAATTTTGAATGATAGTGGTTGTCCTCATACTTTAGAACATCTGATATTTATGGGTTCTAAAAAGTATCCTTACAAGGGATTGTTAGACATTTTGGGAAATTTGGCGTTTAGTTCTACCAATGCTTGGACTGCCACCGACCAAACTGTGTACACTTTAACCACAGCCGGTTGGGAGGGTTTTAGAATGCTGCTTCCTATTTATTTGGATCATTTGTTTAACCCGACCATTACTGATGCTGCATGCTACACGGAGGTTTATCATGTAGATGGAGAAGGAAAAGAAAAGGGTGTTGTATATTCGGAAATGCAAGGTATTGAAAATCAGTCTTGGTTTATTCAAAATTTGGAGTCTCAAAGATCAATGTATCATAATTCTGGGTATAAATCTGAAACTGGAGGTTTGACAAAGAATTTGCGTACATTGGATGCAGACACCATTAGAAAATATCATGCTGAGAACTATAGACCAGATAACCTGTGTATTATTGTCACAGGCTCGGTGAATGAAAAAGAATTACTTGACATGATGGTACAATTTGACTCGGAATTACAAGACCTCCCACAAGTTCCAAATAAAAGACCATTTGTTGATACTCCTCAAGACTTGCCTTTAACCCAATCTATTATTAAAAACGTAGAATTCCCAGATAAAGATGAAAGTTCAGGAAACTTAATGATGTCATGGATTGGTCCTGATTCAAGAAATATGATTCTTGATCAAGCTATTGAGACCTTAGGTAATTATCTCACATCTTCTTCAGTCTCCCTTTTCAACCACCACTTTGTTGAAATAGATGATCCATGGGCAACGGGATGTAGTTTCTACACAGAGAATTACATCCGCTCAGGAATGAATTTAGGATTTGATAATATTCCAACAGAAAAACTTTCTGAATTTCCAGCCAAAATTCTTGAGTTAATGAAAGACCACTGCGATGAAAACAAAATGGATCTGGTTAGACTAAGAGATTTGGTTGAACAGAGTATGCTCAAATTCATCAACAACGCTGAGAAGAAGCCTGAAAACTTGGCATATATTTCAATTTATGAGTTTGAATACTCCGAAAATGGTGGCAAAGATCTCATGGATTACACAAAAACATTGAATGAATTCACTGAATTATTGACTTGGGATATCTCTAAATGGCTTGAAATCTATAAAACGTATTTCATTGACAACCATCATTTGATTGTCACATCCACGCCATCCAAAGAATTGTACAAAAAGTCGAAAGAAGAAAGTGCACGGGAAAACAAAGAGAGAAAAGAACTTCTAGGTGAGAGAGGGTTGAAGGAACTAGAATTGAAATTGAAACAGGCCCAGGAAATGAACAATAAAAAAATCCCTGATGAAATCATTGAATCTTTTGGTAGACCTAATCCGGCCAATATCGAATTCATTAAAACAGAATCTATTGCTGCTGGTCTGAATAATGATGTCATTAATAACAAAGACTCTGATGCTGTCAAACAAATTGTAGCAGATACACCAAAAGATTTGGATATGTACATTCATTTTGAAAACTTTGAGTCTAGCTTTGCCAATATCAATGTCCTATTTTCTTCTTTTGAAATTGATCAAAAGCATCTACCTTTACTAAAAGTTTTTGAAACACTCACCACTTTGCCAATCATGGATGATTCCGGGAGCTTGATTCCTTATGAAGAGGTTGTTAAACAACTTAAAAGAGACACTGTGTCGTGTAATTTTGGTAATTCATTCAATGGATACTTTGAAGAATTTATGTCATTATCTATGACGATTAAAAATGAAAACTATCAGAAAGCAATTGATTGGTATGTTAATTTAATGTTCAAAACTAAGTTTACTAAAGAAAGAGTGATAGTCGCCTTAAACAAGCTTATCAAATCACTTCCAGAAATCAAGAGGTCTGGTAGTTACATGCTGAGATATTTAAGTGTGAAGCATTTGTATTCTGAAAGATCACTTTTGAAGTCAAGTGATATTTACACCAATGGTGAGTATTTGAAAGACGTTCTGGCCAGAGTTGAAAATGGTGAATTTGAATCAATTGAAAAGCAACTGAATCAAATTAGAGACAAACTATTTGACCGTTCGAATATGCGAATTGTTGTCTTTGGAGATGTATCTAAAATTCATAAACCAGTCTCTTCTTGGCAAAAATTAGCTGATGTCTCGTCGAAGTACAAAAGCTTAACAGGCTTACCATATCAAAATTTGACATTGTCTGAATTAGGTCAAAAGAAGGCTGGAAAATGTTTTATCATCACAACACCGGGTTCAGACTCTAGTTACATGAATTTGGTTACCAACTCTCCAAATGCTCAGTACACATCGTCTGATACATTCAAAATTTTATTAGGTGCTGAATATCTTCAATGTGTTGAAGGTCCATTTTGGCGTGGTATTAGAGGTGCCGGATTAGCTTACGGTGCTAACTGTTCTAATTCATCAACTGTAGGTGAACTCTGTTACAGCATATATAGAGGCGCTGATGCTGAAAAATGTTTCACCGTTGGTAAGGAAATTGTGGAAGGGTTTGCTAGTGAAAGGACTCCGATTGATGAGAGTTTAATTCAAGGTGCAGTAAGTAGTATCGTTAATAGATTAGCTGAATCGCAGTCTAATAAATCACAAAGCTCTGCATGTCAATTCAATAACAATGTATTATTAAAGAGAGGACCAGATTATAACACCAAGCTATTGAAAGAATTATCTGCCATCACGAAAGATGATCTTGTTGATATTTTCAACAGATATTTTGTCAAATTATTTGATCCAGCTACCAGTTGTTGTTTCATTTCGTGTAATCCAACCAACTCGCAAAGTATTGCGGAATTGTTCAAAAACTTCAATTATGAGGTGGAGATTGAGGACATTTCCCATGATGAAGAAGACCATCATGAGGATGACCATCATGAGGACGATGAAACGGCTACTGAATCCGAGATGGACATTGATTCTCACTCCGATTCGGATTGATTTGTATAAATAAAAAAACTATATTCTATATAACTTGGCACATAGGTATGCATTCACATATGTGCACAAGTGTATGTGTGTGTGTTTGTGTGTGTTCTTATAAAAAAATCAAGGTCTATCATTATGGTTCATCCATTAAATCATTTTTTCTTTTCTGAAATAATTTGGTCTACATTCAAACCGGTGAAATCACCAAATGACTTTTTGGCGCTTGACATGAATGAAGAAATGTCCTTTGAGCTGGAATCGGCGGCTTCCTGGGATTTTTTCACCAATTCTTCTGCGTGATTAATCAAATCCGTTTGCTTTGCATACACATCTGGCATATTGGATTTTTCAGCGTTATCCAAAAAGTTGAAAACGTTGTTGTATGACAATGGAAAGAAAAACTTGAATGAAAAAATGGTGAATATAGCTGGTGAGGCAAGTCTCACCAAAATATTACTTTTTCTGGCAAGAATGGAACCAAATAAGCCACCAGTTATCACGTAAAGAATGTTTGGAAAATACTCTTCTCTTTTATCGTGTAAAGAGGACACTGTTRATGACACATTTCTTTCTGCTTCAAAGTACTTTTCGGATTGCTCGATATAGAGCTGTTTGGATTGCTGCAAATACTTGAATAATTGTTCTCTGGCAACTTTGATTTTATCTTCCAAGTAGTTTTCCACCGTCAACTCCTCTTTGACAAAATCGGACAGTTGTTCTTTCTCGATCACAGGTTTGCCTGTTTCAGCTTCAACCTCGTTGTGTTTCACATAAAAGGATCTCTTCTTATCTTCAGATTTGATGGTTTTGGCATTCAATTGTTGAATACCCACTATAGATAGCGTTGTTGTGAATCCAATCTGTTAGAAAAGTTACATGGTTTCATTTCCTGTTAGTATCTGGACAAAACAAAACTTCACGCACTCCAAAGAATGTTGTAAATTATAGAATTGATGAATTCTTTAATTTAATTATCTTCTGTTTTCTTCAATTTAGATCAATTCTCGCAATTTCAGTTGCCAAAATCTCTTTTCTTCTCCACACATACCTTTTTCAATATAGTACTCATTGCAAATTCACAAGTCAAAATCAACTCTCAACTCAATCTCAGTATTTCTCGTTCTCAATTTCTATTTCCACACAGCTAATGTGCCAGGTGCATGCATGAAAACAGGAGGTCGCGGCGCCACAAAAACAATGTTTCAAAATTGGGTTCATGATCTGGGATAGGAGATGAAGTACCGAGGCTTAAAGAATTGGGCTGAGACATCTATTCTGAAACTTGTTTAAGAAAATTGAAACATCATTTTCTTTGATATTTAGCTTTCAAATTGGMAATTACGGTGACTATGGGTTTGTTTGGTAAGTTAAAGKATGCAATTGGCAATGAAAAATTGCCTAGTAGCGCAGCAACTATTGTGGGGGGTGCCAAATCGATTTATCAAGCAAGAGAGAACTTTGGAGTGAATTTCGGWTCAGTTTTTGTTTTAGAAAAATACATTTACAACGAAATGTTCATTGATGATGCTAATGTTGAGCTAGAAGCAATTGAAAGGTATGTGAAGAAAAATGGTATTGAWGAGACAAAAACCAAAATGGAAAAGCACTGGAATGAGTATTGCACGGATGAAGATTGGCAATGGTTGAAAAGCGTCGGTGTGCAATCGATCAGAATTCCAATTGGATACTGGATCATTGATTCGAAAGGCACAAATTTTGAAAAGGTGGCCGGTGTGTATGAAAATGCATGGAAGATCTTCAAACAGAAATATATTGAAAAGGCAGCACAGTACCAAATCTCGGTCTTGGTTGATTTACATGCTCTGCCTAAAGGTGCTAATACCGGAGATCACAGTGGAGAGAAATTTAGCCAAGCTGGATTTTGGAATGATTCCAAATCAATTGATCTGGCTGTCAATGTGTGTCGTTTTATTGCTCAAGACGTGAAACAATATGARAATGTCAGTGGAATCCAGATTGTTAATGAAGCAGTTTTTGATGATAATGCAAAAGGACAACGCAAGTATTATTCCAAAGCGATCTCCGCTATAAGAARTGTGGATCAAGACATTCCTATTGTCATTAGTGATGGTTGGTGGCCTGAGCAATGGGTTGAGTATTTGGGGGATGAAAGCAACGGAGACATTGGTAGCTTGGGAATTGTCATTGACGACCATGTCTATAGATGYTTTGATGATAAAGATAAAGGCAAAAATGTTGAGCAAATCATAGACGATTTAAATGGAGACGTTCTAACGCAAAATTGTGAAAAGGCGGATTTCATTATTGGCGAATATTCCTGTGTTTTAGATGGTCAAAGTTGGGATCGGTCTCAAGGATGTGATCGGGATTCCAAGGTGAAAGATTACGGTAATAAGCAAATGGAGATGTTCAACAAAAAAGCAAGAGCAGGGAGCTATTTTTGGACGTTTAAGTTCCAGTGTGGTGACGGGGGAGAATGGGGATTCAAGCCTATGGTTGAGAAAGGATGTATTCCAAAACGAGCACTTGATTGCCGGTTACCRGATGAAGAAACTTTTCAGAGATTGAAGAAAGAAAACTTGGAGAATCATAGAAACTACTGGAATTCTGTCAACAACCAAGAAAAGTACGAGTTTGAAAGATACGAAGCCGGATTCAACAMAGGRTGGAATGATTGTCTTGARTTTGCCAAATTTGACAACAGCAAAATTGGTAGATTGAATGCATGGAYCTATCTCCGCAGAGTGGAGCATGTCAAAGAGAAAGGAAGTAGCAAGTTTTTATGGCAATGGGAGGCCGGATTTAGAGAGGCGGTGGACACATTTCAACAATTTACAGATTGACTGTGTTTGTRTATATATATATATTGTGCTTCGAAGAACTTTGTATTTGAAATTCTACACTAGTTATCTTGGTTCTACGGTTTATAATAGGTTTGCTTGCATTTTTGACAGTTTTATAGAGCGGTAAAGCCACTACTGAGGAACGTGTGTCTTCTTTTTTTTTACACCAGATGCCGAAGATCGCTCTACGTTGGCCCTGTTATCTACTTAAGCAATGGATYTRGAAGAGGAGATAGAGAGTGTCCAATGTATATATCCGGAGYTGCAGGCCGATCTGAACAACCGCTCTTGTTTTATCGAAATTCCAGTAACGTTGGATTCTCCGGTAGAGGCGCATCTTGGCGGAGGCCGCATTGAACAAGTGGCCCATCTGCCCAGCGTCCGTTGCACTTTCCATTTTCCCCCAGGATATCCTGAAAAAGACCCGCCGCGGGTGGATACCGTGGGCCGTTGCTCTGTGGACGGCCTGCGACTGGCCCAACTTCTATGGGAACCCATGCGCGGGCCGATAATCTACTCCTACATAGACCACATCTCGCAGCTGGCACAGAGCAGCGCTGGCGCAAGGCTGGAGGGGACATTTGCCCAGGAGGCATGGAAGGCACATAGGGAAGGAGAGCAAAAAATCTTTGAACAACGAGCCCACGATTGTGAAGTTTGTTTTCGCACCAAAGCAGGACGTGAGTGCTGGGAACTCGAAAACTGCAAGCATGTTTTCTGCAGACAATGTCTTCGGGAATGCTGGGAGCTGGGCGAAAAGCCTCAATGTCCTGCAGTGGGATGTGCGCTAAGTCCCAGTGACACAGAAATGGTGACATTACTAGGCGCAAACTTGGCTGGTAAAATAATCACAAGACATAGAGAGAACGAACTGGCAGCGTTGGAACGCAACTTTCCGAGAAAAGTGGGAGCATGTCCTAGAGAATGTGGACGATTTTTGCGAAAGGATCCGGAAAGCTCTCTGGGAATTTGTCCAGTGTGTTCGTTTGCTTTCTGTGTTGACTGCAGTCGTTCATGGCATGGTACACGAAACCGATGTGGGAAGGCGGCCGATTTGGATGTGTCGATTCTAGATGAGTGGATTGAAACCGAAAATGCTGCACTAGCGGAAAAATATGGTCGACAAAGATTGATGAGAGCCGCCAGTGAAAGAAAAGCTGATCTGGAGTTTATGGCCTTGATTTCTTCAGGTGACGCAGATATTGCCAAATGTCCTGCCTGTAAMGTGTGGGTCCAAAGATCAGAAGGATGTAATAAGATGAATTGCGTTTGTGGTATCATGTACTGCCAGTTATGTGGTCAGTTGCTGAATCGAGATGACCCGTATGCWCATTACAATGATCCCACAAATTCCTGTTATGGACAATTGTTCAATGGTATGCAGGGTACATAGATACCAGAGGGCGTTCAAACAACCGCAAGTTATTATTTGATGTAGTTCGAATTATCGAAAGTCTTTTAAAAATATTAGAAAAGTAAGAGTTTTGTAAAAATGGGAAAGTTCAAATAAATAGATGTGTAGATGTGTAGATGTGTAGATATAGAATTCCATTTTATTCAAAAAAAAATATCAAAAGCTAGGGAATGTATTTTATTCAGCATGGCGTGGAAGCAAGATCTATTAGCGAGCGGGCAGGTTAAAGGGAACTCTTTCTCCCACTAACGCGAAGTTTAAAAAATTGTGGGCTAAGAGGTTCGAACTCTTGCATCTTTCGATATCACGGCCTAAACGTGACGCCTTAGACCACTCGGCCAAACCCACAATTATAGAAAATAAAAATTTTGACTAATTTCAGACAATCAAAACAATAYTAAGAAGTATAATTCTTAGTATGTGAAGATTGTAAATCTAGGAAATGTATAAACTCTATGTGATTACTTAGAATCCCAAAAAAGATAATTGGATATAAACAATGTAGCAGTAATAAAAACTAAATATATATATATATATATGATTATTTTATCTTCAAATATATCGTCATAAAAAGTTTAAAAACAAAACCGCTAATAATTCATATTCTTTTTACTCTTCTAGTTAATACTATTGGAATAAGATTTTTGTTTTTAARAAATAAAACTTTAAAAACTAAGAATTGCCCCCAAAAATCACTAATATTACTGCTTGTAATGTTTTGATCAATTAATAGCCATGTTTTTTATAATAAGCAAAAACAATATTMRAAGAAACAAGGTGCAAGCAAGATAATCCSGCTGTTCAAAATATACCATTCAGCAGATMTCTATCAAATCAGACATCTTTTTTGATATTTACAAAGGATAGAAAWYGGTGTTCAGTTGTAGATGATTATGGATACTAAGTCTTTGCCTGTCTGGCTAATATGACCTTGCTTGTGCTTTCTTTTTTAGYATAATCAAGCACCATAWTCATATGCTTGAAAATATAGCATTGTTRAAGATATATCATAAAATTTACTTGATATCACTATGTATTTTGTAGTTGAAGAGAAATAATAAAGATTTTCTAATTGAGCATTGAAAAATGCATSGAACTCTTTAAAATTGACTTAGATCCAACGCTCGCAAGATGAAACAGCTTGATATTYGAAGTTTAGCTTGAGCTACTGCATTGATAGACTCAACAGCCCGATATTCCATTAAGAAGATTAAATAAACTTTAAGTTTGAATAGAAAGTTCAAATTTGAGAGCTTATCAACTTCCAACAGCAACATAGTTACACAAACATATAATAATCGATTTGTCCATGTTACTTGAATTAAGCAATTTTTTAAGTGCGTTGTTATGCAACATTATACAAAGGTACTTGTCATTGCCAAGTGATGTTCCTTAAAGATGGGAGTTTTAAAAAATATTCTTGCCGTCTCCATAATTAAGATTTGCAACTGACATTATAAAGAAAGTTGATACATTTTTGCGTTTAACAGATTTCTTTGCTAATAATATATACTGATTGTGACTTTATAGAGATTTTGTAGGTTTTTGGAGAATTTCATCTTATTCCTTCTTTTCATCGTTTAATGAAAAAAAAAAATCGTTCAAATCCTTTTCTAAGTCATTGAATGTTTGAATTCTTTCTATCCCAGGGTTTAWTGTTTTAAAAATATTGCGTTATACCCTATTTTTTAAGTTTGATCAAGTCTCTTGTTATCAACTTTTTGATAAAGTAGGTTCAAATATTGTTTTATAGCACCAGTGATTCATGAAAACTTGTTCTTTCTTTACTTAAAATGAGGGTAGAAATTCAATGAAAGTAATTGATGCTTTTGTCCCATGAAAGATTAATTTCGCCTTCCCAAGATATAAGTAGTATCACTAACTCTTGTTTTGGCGGATTAGYTTGTTTCTTTCAAGTCTAATTTCATGAGAACAGTTGACATAGACTGAAGCATCTGCATATCCATAAAGCGTTTTTCTTGTTATCATCTAATGGCGTCTTCTTGTTGTTCAAAAACTTTTGTCAGCCCAGATAACCAAGTGCATAAACTTTTTATTTAACATGATTGTGAATCCAATGTTTGTAATTTTAGGAGTTGCTGACTTATTAAAGATTTCTCCTTCAAAAGGCAARCCATCAAATTCTACAATCAAGATCAACTAAAACTATCCCTTCMTGCGARTCAAGAATGTATGCCTAGAGCCAAAATAGTTTTAAACACCCGATAACGTACTGCTTGAGGCAAAAATGATTTCTTGTGTCTGAAGCTGGACTTTGCCCTAATAATTAGTAAAAGCTTTAGGCCTGAAGATATTAGAAATGATTTTTGTTTACAGCACAGTAGTTAGGGTTTAATAATCYCTGCCCTCTTATTTCTATCATAAAAAAAATGAACTGGAGATAAAAWTTGATAGGGAAGTGCAGGTATTGGTGAACGAATCCTGCGGTTTTTYMARTTKKWAMMMYTKGKTTWWWAWWAA
>BCGC01000003.1:641076-665756 GCA_001599115.1 Pichia sorboxylosa | reverse complement strand
TTTTTTTTYATAATTGTGGGTTTGGCCGAGTGGTCTAAGGCGTCACGTTTAGGCCGTGATATCGAAAGATGCAAGAGTTCGAACCTCTTAGCCCACAATTTTTTTTTCAACTACGCGCTAATGGGAGAAAGAGTTCCCTTTAACCTGTCCGTTCGAGCTGACATTGTGCAGATCTACAAAGGGTAATACGCTAGCTACCAAATCATAAATAAGATGCTTTTTTAAATTTACATCGTTATTATTTGTTTTTATATAGAAAGTTACTCCTCTAGACTAAAAAAGGGGAAGTTAGACTTTGTTTCTCTTACAAACAGGTTCCATTGAGTCAACTCAGATCCTTCAAGAGTTAGTTTCTTATTAAGCACAAGAAGATCAAGTTTTTTAATAAATCTTATCATTATTTTGATGAGACTATTATATTTTTCAATGTCTTGTATCACCGCAGTATCATTCAACCTTTTATTGATAACTTTACGACATCTTGCTAAAAAYGTTTCAAAAATATTCACATTTTCCACCGGTCTGTAGAAGATATCAGGGTTAAGCTCTAACAATTTAATCAAGATAAGTAAAGTCATCGAAGCAATTGTATAATCATCTTTGATACCAGAGTCAAACAAGGCATTCAAGTGACATTCCCATTTTATCTGCAACAAAAACTTCAATGATGGAATATCCTCTAATGCCTTTAATAAATGGTATAGAACCTCAAAGAGCTGTTTACGATAAGGTAGACCATCATCAATTTTATGTTTGTAAGGACCAATAAATTGAGTAGTAATAAAATCTTTGTTTGGTTTGATCTCTGTGGTTAACAAGTCAGATATGATTTTATCTAAAATGGATATGGCAATGTTGGGTTTCTGAATTAGTATCATATCTAAATTGGATATTCCAATCTGTTTTAGAGCCAGCGACGAGCTGAAAATGTACGGCACTGTACTCATTTCTGAAAATTCAGCTAGTTGAGAAAACTCAGATGACTGCAAAAAATATTGATCATTAAATGTATACTTGACAGTGTTGATAATTGGAATAATGGTCTTGTTTTCTTTCGAAGCAGAKGCCGATTCAAGTATTTGTAATAACTCTTCAAGTATATTGTATTTTGCAATTAAATTCCCTAGCAATTCAGAAACAACTTCATTGGTTTTGAARTCATCAACCGGGTATAAGGGTGATGTTTGGACAAAATCCAAGATCAATGTAAAAATCTTTTTGGCTTCTAATTCACTGAGAGTTATGTACTTCATAATAGTTAATAGACACCGTGCCGCAGGTAGAATCAGTTCTGATTGTTGGAAATAAAGTAAAAAGTCTCCCAAATATTTATCTTGGTGTTTGATAACGATTGTTGAAACAGTGGTAACAGCAATATTGACAACAGCTTGATCATTRGAGCTAAATCCAGATACAAATGGTAAAAGACCAATATCGAGATCTACTGATTTGGCAACTTGATTCAAAAAAACATATGAAAAAAAAACATCTCTTCCTTTGGAAATATTTTCAAGTATTTCATCTATTGATTTATCGTTACCAGATGCTACTGATAAAACAGCAAGRCATTTTGAGATTTTCAGATCAGATATTGTACCATAGCCAGAAATCAAGGTAGCCATTTCTTCTTGCGACGATTGATCAAGAAGTAAACTAACCAATTGTAGCAATTTTTCATCCACATTATCATATTCGGCCAAGTCAATAATTACTGCTAATTCAGTGCCAAGATCTGCMTGTTCAGCAAGTTTCTTACCATATCTCAGAATGTAAATCATGATTGATGCGATCACCTCAGAATTCAATGCACTAAACAGTTTTTCGTTGTGAAATCTTTCAATTGCAACCAAGGCTTTTTGTGCATATTTTTGATTCAGTAAACCCACTTCAAAAAAGCTTGATATTAGATTGAGTGAAGCAATRGACAATTCTGAAATAGAAATGAATTCTAAACAGCTTCCAAAAACTTTCTCTGTCCATAGCTCATCAACATATTGTAAGACGTTGTCATTAAAAATTAATTCTCTAACATATTGAATAGCATGCGACGATAAGACTTCAGATAAGATGGAGGTACTCAACATCTCCAAAATCTGGCGACATAAGGAATTACCAAGTTTAAAGTTTTTGGCTAATGTTGCTAATGTCTTCATAGACTCTAGTCTAATTTCAGTCAAATTATTCTTATCCGTTATTTTAGCGATTAATGGCTCAGTGGTGGAAAYAATTATCGATTCACACAACCTTTCATCTATCTCATCTCTGATAAAATTTTCGGCGTATAKTTGTGTGATTAAATTCAGGCCATCTACTAACATCCTGTTATTTCTATCATCCCTCAAACAAGAGTTCAAATACCCMGTTAAATATTGAATCCCTTGTTCGCCAAGATTTTGAAAATGATTGTATTTCAGAATGTTCGAATAAAACGCAAAGGTGTCTGCTGACAAATTTATGCTATTCCAAATTCTGTTGGCTGTATCAACAAATGAAACAATATATTTTTCTTCCAAACCATGCATGGAAATTATCAAGTTTGTTATCATATTCAAAGTTAAAGCCATTCTATCTTTGATCAAAACCTGCTTATTTTTCAATACCTTGTCTAGTGCGTCACATAAGACTTGCCTAGACGATTCTAATAGTAAACARGGATCATCTTCAGTCTGCATACTAATATCACTATGACGTCTTCCACGCTCGATATCTGTTATAGCTTTCGTTGACAGTAGAGTATAGTATGGACTTTCACTGAAACATGAACAACAAAACTTGGATAATGTTTCAATGATTTTATAAAAAACTTCTTTGTTGTTTTCTATGTTGAGTCTACTAATTGTTATTTTCAAGTTAGCTCTCATTTCWTTTGGTAATCTGATAGGATGTTGCGATATTAGTGTTGAAATTAATATTAGTGCCTGGGCTCTCAGCTTCCAAAATAAGTCATACTCATCGTCACCTTCATCATCAGACTCAATTTCATAATCGCTGTATTCAACATCATCATCATCCTCATCCTCATCTTCTTCGTCATCATTAAATGAACTATCGATCGCATCACTATTACTTGARGAATAAGGATCGTATGATATGAGCCTAGTAGATATTTGTGAGATTTCATCCAATAGAGCATCCACCTTTTCTCCTTTCAAATATATAATAACTTTCTCCAACACCACTAAAACATCATATCTAACAGAATCAATRRTAGATTGTATATCGAAATCAATATTTGGTGATTCAAGTGAATTGAAATTGAGTATTGTAGTTAAATGAAACCAAAGTGTATCGATGTGAAAATACATTAGAGACGGATTACCCATTAATGATGAATTGATCAAGGATAAATAAAGAGTAATTTTCGACTTATTCTGGGTGATTAAATCAACGTAGTTAGTTGAAATGGATTGAACGTCAATTAGATTGAATACTTTCTCAATGTATATTTCAAACACCTTTGTATTAGTGACRTTTTTCAGCAAAGAGGGTAGCGCTGTAAGTGATCTTTTTGAAACAATGCCATCTTTGAACAATGCCAAATCTATTAGTTTATCCAAAATGAAAATGATTTGTTCGTCATCCATACACTTGGATGTATTTTCAATCAGATCAATAATAATTTCAATATCGTCAACCCGACAGGTATTCTCAGTTACTTTCAAAACTCTTGGTATCAAGATATTATTGATTCCAAGGCATAATTCAGTGTCATTTGGCAAGTTGGTGATGATGTTATGAAGAGCCATTGTGTGAATACTTGACGTAATCAAGTCATCTCTTTTGTTATTTTTCTCAAAATCCAGATTATTCAGAATTTCGACATAAGGAATAATCTTGGTTAGCATTCTAACGGGGAGGCCACTAAAACATTTCAAAGATTGCGTTCTAACTTCTTCAAATTCATCGGTCAAACACTTTATCAGAATTTGAATATAGTTTTCCAGTTGGTAGTCGGAAAAGTAGGACGAGGTAACAATTTCTTTGTCCAGGTCATTGAGGGACATGAATCTAATGTCTGGATCAACATCCTTCGTCAACACAAACAATTCYGCAATTTGTTTCCTACCACTGGTCATTTGGTCATAAACAATTTGCCATCGTTTTTGTTTAGTAAAGGTTGGTCAGAATATTTTGATACTGCCACGCGAGATGTTTTTCTTTCCTGAGRAAGAAAGTCTCCGAAATTGAGAAAGAAGCAGACTGGTAAGTCTATAAAATTTATTCTGAGCCATTATACAAAATTATTATAAAGTTTAAGCATTATTAAGTATGAACAAAAAAGTAGGGAAAAAAAGGAAGAATTAAATGTATCGTAAAAATRGGGCATAAAATGGGAGTAGGTAACACAAGTTTAATCTGAATTTGGCTTCTCAGAAGAATCGTATGTAGCAGATTGTTGGTTGAGAAACATTGAGTTTTCTGCGGGAAATACATTCATTAAAGACATATCCAAGTTATTCAGATGGTCCAAATTGCCAAAATTCTCGAGGAGGTCATTGTCAGTTGATTTGTTCTGAAGGATCGTTTGATTTTGTGCCTCATTTTTCACCATAGTTGAGTTTTGATGCTTGGAGTTCATTGATTGGCTRTCAGTGTAAGTTTTGGTTTGATAAATGTCATCCATTAACGTGGTATTGGTTTTCGAGTTGGATAATTGTGGCCCGTTGTATTGTTGTACAGAATTCGTATCGACAGTCAATAATTGAGGATATTCGACGTATGATGTTGGTGAATTGACTGAACTGGAAGAGTTTGAGGATGAAATTGATAAAGATGAGCCAGACCTACTTGGATGGCGGTTGAGCACGGAAGGATAAGGTTGAAAGTGTGAAGCATGTGTAGAATGATGATGATTATGACTAGTTCCATGCCTCGAGATTGAATGATGAGAAGAGACAGAAGACCCTGTCAGATTTCTTGTCAATTTTTTGGGTTTTAGAGTTGAATTATTAATGTGATTATTAGCTGTATTTACATTAATTGAGTTGYTATTATTAGTATGGGTAGAAGTTAGAATTGGTTGAGCATTTGAATTATTCAATGAATTGAAGTTATTCACATTAGAAGTTGATAAAGGATTGCCACCCGTGTAGCCAACACTATTGACATGATTATTATTAGAATTATTATGATTCATATATGACGCCCCRATYAATGGAAATAAAGGAAAGAGGGAGTCAGGTTCTTTATCAAGATGTGGGTCATGAATTGAGGAGACAGAATGCGCATTTGGCTGATTATAAAAGTTATCTTGCTGACTATTTTCAAAGAAATCCAAYAAGCCATGACTGACACTCCCAGTTTGACTTCCAACATCAGTTTGTTGCAACKGTATAGGATTTGGAATATCCYGATAGTTTTGATKCATGGAACCATCTGGGATTATRTTGCTATGTAGAGATTGGGGGTTAATGTCATCTGTATTGAAATTCATGTTCAAAATATCATTATCTGTATCTAGAATGGAGTTGTACGACTCCACATGTTCCATATTGCCAATGTCACCATTATTTGGTGTTTCTGAKAGGTTGTTCAGAAAGTTTGTGAAATGGATATTCATTTTGTTTAATGGTTTAATATACTCGTCAACTGGAATACTGATTTCGCCAGTCCCCTTTCCAGAATTTTGATCAGACAACATTTCTTCGATGGTGGCGGTTGATTTCACCCTAGGAATGGATACATTTGAAGCAGAGCGGAATTTTTCAAGCGGATCCAATCCTACTTGACGTTTAAGATAAGTATTGTTGGTGCCCACGTTAGTTGGAGGAGATGCATAGTTTGGTGAGATGGAATCTGTACTCAAAATCGGAGAAGACAAGTCCCAAGATTGCAGTAAACTGTTGATGGTGTTGTCTGTTGTATTCGTCATTTGAGCGGATCCCAGCATCGGCACCGGCGACCCATCGACTTTCAATAGCTCACTCGCAGTAGCTACTTCGGCAACAGGTGTATATTGTACGGGATTCAAGGACTTTTTAGGCTTTCTTTTAGCCTGGACTGCTGTTTTCGGGGTGCCTGTTTCAGACGGCGTATTGACACCCGACTCGTTCTTTTTCTTTTTTCCTTTTTTCTTGGCACAACAGGAACACTCTAGAGCCCCACCCTGTTCATTTGATGTCTTGAAACATGGACAGTTCGAGTCATGTACCACTCGACCCTTTTCGTCTGTAGTCTTAGCGCAGTTGCAGTTCACATGGGAATTCCTTACTCGTCTCTGTTCCTTACAGAAGTTGCACTGTGTAGATGGTCTTCCCTTTGGCTTGATTAGCATCAAGGGCTGATCCGTGTGYGTACATGTGGTCACCCTGTGYCCCCGGATACACCGTTCGCAAGCGTACTTTAGTCCGTTGATCAGAACCATGGTTCACCCCTACTTATTGAAATAAACACCCCTATCAGGCAAAAATCACTTTGATTTGTACCCTCTTTCTCCAAATTTTGGACTTCGCACCATTGAAGTGCCACCAATTTCAAAGGTCGGCGCCACGAAGCGTCAACTCCGACCGCTGATGGAAACGCTCCCGCTTATGCGCACAAATTCTCTCATGCATGCATGCACATATAGCATGTGTTGTATGGAGAGAGTAGTCACTTAAGGATTGCTTCTCAARGACGTTGATGATKCAYTAAATGGCAAAAATGWTGAATGAACTGCAATTCTCTTCACCTGCCCCTCGCTCTGTGGTAAGCTTTGTAYAGCGACGTAGATTGAACATGCTTTTTTATTTCCAAGACAWATCTCCACYTACCAACATTAAGCATAAATCCACTCAGCCGYATCTTTTTGATAAACACTG
Source organism: Pichia sorboxylosa (assembly GCA_001599115.1). Taxonomy (NCBI): domain Eukaryota; kingdom Fungi; phylum Ascomycota; class Pichiomycetes; order Pichiales; family Pichiaceae; genus Pichia; species Pichia sorboxylosa. Next base: position 658,956 of record BCGC01000003.1, on the reverse strand, counting down.
TTGAATATTTTCCCAGTTATATAATCTTCCGTTTTTGAGGCCGATTTTCCTTATGGGAAAGCTTCACACATWTAGACCAATCTACACTCRGGAAATAAACTTACTTTAATGCATGCCATGCATCTCTACCTGAATACAAACAGACGCACAGACACASCGACACASCGACACASCGACAGACACATGGCATACATCTTTTTCACTACAAATTCTGTAAAKAGATATCCATGGATGGAAAAATAMGCTCTTTTGTTCACGTTCCATCTTTGAAAGGTAGTTGTCAAATAATGGCACTACAGAGAACCTTGCTACCCTCGCTCAAGCACTGTCTACCTTGGGCGAGCTACTAATCTGGTCCTACTATGCGCCACTTCGCGACTCAATCCACACTTCAGAGGCTGCGAAAACATGTGAAATGTACTGAGAGAGATTGCCAACCCCTCGGAGCTGAAACTGCGCAAGCCACACTACCCATGCATAGCGCTTCGCGGTATTCGGCTCGGAGATGCAGACCCTGATATGGAGTTGCGAGATGCAATAAACGAGTAGGAGTTAGTGGATATTGGAGACCGCAGAATTAGTAATAGGAGTACTTTAGTAGTGGAACGTGTTTTTTCTGGCTCGCAAGAAGAAAAATGCCTGCGGTGCGTTACGATGCTGATCCCGAGGCGACGCCTCGGGTCTGGGCCACCCTGATCACTAATAGCAACTATCTTGCTGGAGTACTGATTCTGAAATACTCCCTGGACAAACACCGGTCAAAGTATCCGCTTGTGGCGCTGTACACGTCGAAGCTGGATGCGCCAACACTAGCCACCTTGCATGCAAATGGGATCTTGTCCCTGCAAATTGAGGAGTTGCAACCCTCTGCTATCAACCCCAGCAACACGCTTTTCGACCCCAGGTTCCTCGATACCTGGACCAAGCTCCACTTTTTTAAACTAGTGCAATTTCAAAGAATCATCCAGCTCGACTCGGATATGTTGCTACTTCAGAACATCGACGAGTTGATGGATTTGCCGCTTCAGGGGAAAAAGTTTGCCTCAACTCACGCTTGCCTGTGCAACCCGCTGAAAAAGCCACACTATCCAGCGAACTGGAACAGTAGCAACTGTTCCTTCACCAACCACAAACAAGTTCAACCAGTGCTACACGGAAAAGAGCTTGAAACCACCCTGGCAAAATGTAACTCGGGAATCTTGATTGTGGATCCTGATTTGACGCTTTATGAAACAATCTGCTCAAAGTTATGCGACCCCGATGCGACCTCAAGCTACATCTTCCCGGACCAGGATTTATTAGCAGACGTGTTTTACAAAGATTGGTTACCCATATCTTACATCTACAACACCTTGAAAACTTTCAAATCTTGCCACGCCAATTTATGGGATTTGGATAAAATCAAAAACGTTCACTTCATTCTATCTCCAAAACCATGGGATGTAGACCCAAATACATATGATGATGAGTCCGGTACTTTTCACTTATGGTGGCAGGCAAATGCAGAGAGACTGAGTCAACAAAACATAAATTGAATTTTATGCTATCAATCATATCTAATATACAAATAACTATATATATAATACACAATGCGTAGGTGTACCACCAATTATGATTTCCTCCTTCATGTATTTTCCTCTTTGACTTCAATTACCTTATTGTATTTTTGAAATTCCAAGGATTTATGCCCCTGCAATGTGTTGTTTCTACTACGCAAATCGTCGTTATCAAAACTAGTGGACCTGCTAGGAGGCAATTTTGACTTGCCTTTGGATATACTCTGGTGTGTATCTTCTAGTGTAACATCACCCAAATCAATTTCATCTGTTTCGCCCATCACATCTGCATATGCCAAAGAATTGGCTGGTGATTTCGATAATCTGTCGTTTCGACTGTGCTGATGCTGTGGTATTGTAACATCCGACAGTGTTTGAGAGCCATTCAATATGATACCATTCAAAGACAAGGACGCTTGTCTACTAATCGAGGACCTAGAAAATGTATCGTTAAATGCTGCATTTCCTACCATATGAGATTCAGGAACCGTGTTATCTGCATTTGAAAATGTATTTGGCGATGAAACTGGTAGATAGGTCGCCATCTCAATGCTTGAATCTGCAGGGTGAATCATTGCAATAGTTGAAGGATGAAACTTATAATAAAAAAACTGATACGTAATCACAAGATTCAAACTCATCTGGAAAAAAGCTGCAAACTTGAACAACAAGCTCACATTATTAGTACCAAAAAATAAGTAACTTATTTTGGTAACATCTCCCCCCAACCAAGAGAGTAACAAAATAGTTTTAAAATTCTCCACACTTTTCAATCTTTGAAATAGTAAAATTTGAGGCAAAGGTAACGAGGACTCTACCATGAAAGATGTGGAGCCCAATATTATACCAAAAACTTCGTTGCTTCTAAACAGAAGATGTAACGCTACCAAGGCCGTTACAAATCCGGCTAAAAACTTCCAGTACGTGGATGCTGATTTCCATTGCCAGTAATTGAAAGGCCTTATGTAGTGGTAATCAAAAAGTCTAAGAATTCCAGCAAAAATGCTCATCAAAATTTGAAACAGTAATTGGATATTAGTACTCAATACGTTGATAATCATCATTGTCACTCCTTTAATCATCAATGTCAATTGAAAGGTTTCGAAGCTGTCCGCAATTTTATATTCCTCAAACGTCTCGTTAATAACCTTTTTATTCTGTACTCCAATCTGTTCTAAGGCATGCCATAAATGTGTGTGGTATGTTTCAAAATTTACCGCATCAATGCTTCTATATTTAAGGGCATAGTTCAATAAAATCGTTTGGATGAACACCATCACAAGACATTGACGCAGTAGAGTCATTTCATATGGTTCATACAAGTAATAGAAAATCCTCAAAATCGAAGCAACAAGCATAGTGCCGCAAATGTCAATGGCAAACCCCTGAGACGATTTTTTCCTTCTAATGCTTAACACCGTTGATCCATACGACAACAGAGGTGTAAACGAGAAGATCAAGTTCACCATTGTCGACACATATGGTAAGTATTCCGCAGAGACTACAAAATATGCCATTATAACCACTTAGATATAGTCTGATTATCTCAAAACGCTACACACTGTGCACCGCTTAGTCAAAAACTTCAGCCAAGTGCCAAAGGTCTAGAGTATAGAACTTGCTAATGAAATTTATTTCGTTGCATGCATACAGAGAGGCGCTATTTTGAATTTCAAGTCCAATGCGGCATCAAAAATGCTTTTCCTTGCACACTCTCTCGGCACTCGGCGTTACACTGTTCTTTTTTTTCGGAACTAGAAATGTTGACGGACTTGGTAAATAAGTACAAGTTAAAGAAACATGACTTGATTTTACTTTATTCCAAGCTTGGTTATGGATTGCCTATAGACCAGAGAAAATCCCAGCTGGTGAAGCATCTAGAAGACCGATTGCAACTGGATGTTATACGACATAACCCCGTGGAAAACCTAGTCTCTATTGATCTGGGGCTGAAAAATATGTCCGTTTGCCATTTTCAATTGAATTCACACACCACTATTCCGAGTTTATGTTCATGGAAAAAAATTGATCTAGACTCATTGGATAATGTAGCCTTCAATCCATACAATTATTCTCAGCTGACTACAAACTTCTTATATGATTACATAATTGATCCAATAGCTGCTAAAAATCCAAATACTACAGTTGTGATGGAACGACAGAGATTTAGAACAGCAGGGTCTTCTTCTGTTTTGGAACAAACATTGAAAACAAACACCATTGAAGCTATGATTTCAATGGGTATCAGCATGTACACCAAAACCTCATTGAATACTATAAACTTGGTGACATCGTATCCTGGCTCAATGGTTAAGTATTGGATGCACCATTTTAATGTAGATCATTCCAAATTTACTGATGCATTAAGTAAAAAGTTCAGGATGGAATTAGTGTTACAAATGTTGCAAAAGGAACTGGAGAAAAATAAAATCTCTTCCATCACTCCACAGTCTCGTAAATCTACAATAAAATCCAAGTTTGAAATATCTTCAAACCTAATAGATAGATTGAAAGTTAATTTGGAAAATGACAGTTTTCGAAATAAATGGGATTGCGCATGGTCATTTAAAGGTAGAAATAGAAAGCTTTGGGAAGTATGTAAACTTCTAGATTCAATGGACAATAGTATTCAAAATGAGATTTTGTGGGGTATAAAAAAAGGGGATGATCTAGCCGATTCTCTTCTGCATGGTGTCACATATTGTCAATATTTGAAAAATAGAAAGCTAGTCAAGAAATACATCGCAGATTCAAACGATATCACAGCTTTTCTGAATGAAGGAAATATTTTCAAAATGACGGAGTTGGAGTAAGTACAAAATTGTAATTTGAACAAATATTAAGAACTGAATAAAAATGATATAAAGAGGAGCAATTTAAAAAAGAAGAATTTTTATAAAGTACATTTGAGTGTATTTGATATTTTGATGCAGAAAAACACGACCATGGGGGAAATCGGAACGGTAGCTGTTTTTTCTTTCATTGTTGTTGTAAACAAGTGAAAGGCAAGCCCTTTTCTTTCAATCCTTTGGCGTATTTAACTAAAACATGGAATCTATTCTGTTTCATTAGACCAGTTTTTGTTCTCAAGTCCATCATTTCATCATCCCAATATTTGGCAACAAAACCTTCCTTTTCAGTACCTTTGATTAATTGGTACATTTCATTACAATATTCTGCATCCTTTAAGTGTCCCATGACATGGAAGTTGGAACCGTTACCTCTAGTTTCGAGTTCTTTTTGATAATCAACTAACATATCTTGGGTGGAAGGTAGAGACAATCTACCAGATAAAATTCTAGCGACATATTGACCTTGTGCTTCAGCAAATGGGAAAGGAATAATTGATTTTGGTAAACCAGCTAAAATTAAAGAAGGATCTGGAATGTAGAATAATTGTTTGTAGAGGTATTTTAAGTTGGATCCATCAGTAATGATTGAATTTTCTCCAGTGGTGTATGATTTTAAAAATGGAATCTCGTAAAGGTAGCCTGTGCAAAACAGAATCTTATCAATATTGGATATGACCTTTCCAGAAGCGGTGGTGACAGATCTGTTATTCTCAAAATCGTAACTTACGACTCTATCGACTTGCTCCGTTTGATCCTCAATAACACCTTTGAACATTGGTTCACCAACACAGGACATGGTGATAGATTTGGAAACTGTCAGTAGTTGAGTGGAAATATCAATACCAGAAGCAGAGTTACCAATAATCAAAACCTTTTTATCCTTATAAGCGGACACATCATTGTAGTATTTGGCATGTGAAACGGAGGTAGGATCATTTTTAAACCAGTCAAGCAGACCCTTTGATTTTGGTATAAAAGGAGTGTCAAAATGGCCATGAGCAAGAATGACTTTATCATAGTTGTTGACGTTTTCATTGTTTGCGGTTTTCAATTCCCATTCGTTGGTTTGGTCATTTTTCAGCAAGGAGGAAACTTTTGTGTTGAATTTAAAGTTGACAAATCCTGGAATTTGTTTTTGGTAGTCCAATAAATAATCCAGAACCTCGTTTCTTCTTGGGAAGATGTTGGATTTTTGTGGAAGAGGATACTGCTTGTATCTCATCAAATCTTTGATGATGTTGGTTTCTGTGTGTTTGTACATTGGCGATAAATGTGGATCGTTGTCTAAAACCTTGATAGCATTAGGATTAGATTCCGAGTTGGTGAGCTCGTATTTGACGTGCGATTTGTCTCCAGTGTGGTTCCACAGCCCACCTGCCTGGGGTCTTCTTTCGTACACATCAATGGATTTGAAGATCTTTGTAGCGTTTGGTTCTGATGCAATGGCGTTGGCGAAACCCAATCCGAGCGGTCCAGCACCGATGATGGCAATTCTGGGAGCAACTTTAGAAGCCATTATATTTGTCTAGAGGGGAATGGAAACAAGAATGAAGCAGAATAAAAAAGAGAAACAATCTGAAATAGGCCCAATGGTGCAGTTTTCACTCTATATTATCTTTGCGGCAAATCTTTCTCAGTGAAAAATCTATCAAAAACTAAATATTACTTTTCGATACCGGGGGTGCAAAAAATATCGATGGTCAACAATCGTACTAACTCCGCACACACTGTTCACTCTACACGTTTTCTTTCAGGAAATAGAAGCACTACAACTTTGTTTATTTAGACAACAAGAGATATCTCATCTTTATAAGCTGGCCTGGCTGTTACCCCACTAGCACGCAACCCGATATTTCTCGGGCTGATTTTTGTCAGCATGGTGCCACGGAGAAGTGCTACAAAACAGGTAAACCTTTCAATGTCGAGCACGAGTTTTTCCAGTATCTCCTAATATGGAAAAAACCCCTTGCGACACGGCACGTGACGTCCATTTGGGGAGAAACCGGCCCATGCAAACCATTTTATTTTTTTGTGGCTGAGCCGCGATCGATTGGTCCTGGTGGCGCCACAAACTCAGCCACAAATAGCGTGGCGGGGKGGAGGCTCGTCAGACGAGTATTCTTGGGACACAGAAATAGATTTATAAGCCGCGACGATGTTTGATAAGCTGTACAATCTACTACAGGATTTTTCAAGTCGGTGGAGACACAGAGAGAGAGACAGACAGAAAGAGAGACAGATACACACACTTGAAAACCAACTACAGCGCAAGATGTCGGAAGAGCCACCTAAATCATTGCGAGGCGTGAAAAAGGTGCTTTTGGTGCTTTCCGGAAAAGGAGGAGTGGGTAAGTCGTCAGTCACTACGCAGATAGCGTTGACGTTGGCTAGTCAAGGATATAAAATCGGCGTGTTGGATATAGATCTGACAGGCCCTTCATTGCCACGGATGTTTGGTTTGGAAGACCATAAAATCCATCAAGCAGTAGAGGGATGGGTTCCTGTGCATATGCCAATCCACAAAGACAGCCAACAATGTATAAAATTGATGTCGCTGGGATTCCTGCTGAATGACCGAGGTGATTCCATTGTCTGGAGAGGACCAAAGAAAACAGGCATGATCAGACAGTTCTTCAAAGACGTGATTTGGGGCGAGCTCGACTATCTCATTGTCGACACCCCACCAGGAACATCCGATGAACATATTGCTATTGCCGAAGAACTGAACAAAATACCAGAAATCATCGATGGTGCAGTGATCGTAACAACACCACAGCAGGTGTCAGTTAGTGATGTCAGGAAAGAAATCAATTTTTGTGAGAAGGCGAATTTCAAAATTAAAGGCATTGTAGAAAATATGAGTGGTTTCGTTTGTCCTTATTGTGCAGAATGTACCAACATTTTTAGCAAAGATGGTGGTAAAMTGCTTGCAGAGGAATTGAATATCAAATTTCTATCTGCTGTTCCTATTGATCCGGCGTTTGTGGATCTGATTGAGAACCAGAATAAAATTAAAGAAGAGACCAATAAAACTTTGCTGGATTTATATTTAAGCTCGAATATGTATCCAATTTTCAAATCTGTTGTGGAACAGATTACATAGAACCAGATGGCAAAACTTGTGTAAGACTTATATCTTGATATATTATAAGTTGTACTTTTTCAAATCTTCCAACGCACTATTCTTTGTTGTACTGACACCTTTGAATACAGTCTCAGCCTGGACTTCACAAATAGGACTATTCAATTTACTTTTGAAAGGGGCCAGATTCAACGTCGCATTTGTGCYATCGCTAAGATTAGTGGATTCTGAAGGTATGTTCAAATTTAGTTCCACAAACTTTTCAATTGCTATTTGCCGATCAAGTTTCTTCTGTTCTGTTTGCAACAGTTGTCGTTTTTGTTGCTGAAGTAGCTCATTTTCAAGATCTAAATATTGGTTAAGTTTGGTTCTAGAAATCCTGGAGTTCTCAGAGGTGTTGGAATGAATCGATTTATTGCTTTTTCTTCTCTCTTGTTTCCGCAACTTGTCATCTACCACTTCTTTCTGTTCCACCGAATAGCGGTACAAATTTTCATAATGCAATTTATTGACTGTTGTTGCATTGACATCGAATAATCTTTCTTTCACTGGCAACTTGGCTTCAAGTTTTACAAGGTTTTTGAGCAATTTATGCAGTCTTTCTTGTTGTTCATTTGAAGTTGATTTGATTTCATTTATTTTTTGTTCGATTTGAGTGTATTTCATCAACTTGGTCTGATGGCTGGACTTGGAATATCCACTTAACTTTTTCATTGCCATTGAMAGAGTGCTTCTAGAACTCGAGTTGAAGTTWTCAGGAGACGTACGCTGTTCCATGACGTGTTCGTCCGTTCCTGATCGTTCCGTCTCTGTTCTACYCTTGACCAAAACGTTACTTTTCTGCAACTGTTTGATGTCCGAATTATTACCTATAACCTCCACACGCAGTTCCTGGACCTTTTTGTACAATTTGTCAACGGACTTCAATTGTTTRGTCAACTTCAACTCTCTGTCACTGACACTCCGCAATTCGTCGTGTATATCTTTCACATAGAGGTCAAATGTATCATTTATGCATTCCTTGAACACCGACAATTCGTTTTTTACCGCTTTGGAATGGGAAAGCGTATAGTTCAACCTGAACTCTTTCGGTGCAGGCCATTGACTTGATCGAGACGACATGATAATAGTAAACCACAACCTTTGAAGCCAAAGGAAGGTACCATCGTTTCTCGGAGATGATGACAAAACTCTCTAATCTTGTTACCTGACAAAAGCAATCTCGCTAAAAATCGTGAAGTAGGACATGACAAGAAATATCCTCTTGCCATTATCGTAGCGAAGAATCATGGATGCATGCAGTTGGGAAACTCTTCCTGARCAGTCAGCCAACACTTATTGCTCCAGTGTTCAACCCAACCATGTTCAAAACCGTGCTATCAGCAARTAGAGCGGGTACGATACGAMTCGTTGCTAAAAAACCTCTCAAAAACTCCCCCATCCGGACCCTGACGACAACAGAAGCTCCTGCTGATGAAGATGAAACCTATATCGATGTGTCAGGTCTTGAAAAACGATGGAACTCACTTACCTTTGATTCACAGGAAGATATCATAGCTTATTTGAACGTAAAACAAGAATTTGGCTGGAAATATCTTTCTCAAGACGAAAAAAGAGCTATTTACTACATTGCCTACGGTAATTGGGGTCCAAGAGACGCCTCTCTACTGACAGGACCCGAGTTTGCCTTCAAAATGCTCACTTCAACCCTGCTTTTTGCTGTTCTTGGCTTTTCCGCTTTCAATTACGCCGTGGACAAAGAAAAAGTCATGCAATTGGAGCAGAAGCAACATGAATCTTGATATTTCCTATTTGTACAAACCACCCTGTAAATAATATAACCATCGTACTACCAAAGAAGTGTTGCGTGGCGCAAACGTGGCGCAAACGTGGCGCATCTACGCGGTGTAGCATCATTTACACGAAAAAAAAAAGTCGCTGCAGCAGCGCCCATGGTCTAAATAAAGCCTCACGAGAATAATTGAAGTAACGGCTCATTCTGTTTACAGAGCTTTTTCACCCTTTTACAGTTTTTGGRCTGTTTCCTTTCCTATCTTGCTGGTACCGTCATGCCTCCTAGAAACCTCACAAGCAGGGCGCCGCATGTCGCTGGCGTTCGTTCGGACACGTCAAACGAGGCAGATACCGTGTCAACATCCAACACCAACAGCGATGAGCTAACCAATCCTTTTAACCAAGAATACTACGACGATTCCGTGGGTGATGATTCTCGTCTCAACCTCAACGATAACAGCCATACCAATCTTTTGAATGCGGCGTCGTTGACACCAGAAATGAAGAACCATTATCTTTCAAACTCGAACAATGCAAATTCAGCATCGTCGTCGTTGTTAAATCCCTTCGGTTCTTCAAACAGGTTGAGCTCCATGACAAACAACAACCCAGATAGTAAACCACAGGATTTTGACAGATACCCAAAAAGTCTGAAAGGCAACTCGAGAATCAACTCCATGCATTCGTTGAACCTGAAATCAACTTATGCAGTAGGCAACTCGTCCGACTCTTATTCCAATACCAACTCCATGTCAAGTGACAGATCTTCGAATCCATTTCTGGTCGATACCGATTTCTCGCCCTTTGGTGGTTATCCCGCTTCATCATTTCCTTTGATGATCGAAGAAACAGAAGAAGACGATTATCTACATAACCCAGATCCGATAAAAGATGCTGATTATGAAAAACACAGACTGTGGTATGACTTTAAATCTATGGATAGAAGATATGCTCTCACCCTGATAGGTGTCATGTTTTTCTTACTAGGTGGACTATGTTTATTTGTTCTATTGCCAGCTTTGACTTACACCCATGCAATCGACCATTCCCCTCCAGTAACTCCATTGCGTAACTACATTCTTGGTTCTAACACTGAATACGTTGATAGTTCTCTTGTGATTTTAACCAAATATGTTTATCCTAGATTGTCTGCCATTAGAACTAGTTTGATTGATCCAGATACCCCTGAAGATGCATATGAAATCTCCAGTAAAGATGGTACAAACTGGACCTTGGTTTTCTCAGATGAATTTGCAACAGAAGGTAGAACATTCTACGACGGAGATGACCAGTTCTGGTACGCACCAAACTTTCACTATGATGCAACCAAGGACTTAGAATGGTACGATCCAGATGCTGTAACAACCGCCAATGGTACATTGAGGTTACAGCTTGATGCTTTCAAGAACCACAATTTGATGTACAGATCTGGTATGTTGCATTCATGGAATAGAATGTGTTTCACCCAAGGTAGAATTGAGATTTCTGCAAAACTAGCAAATTATGGTAACATTACTGGTTTGTGGCCTGGTTTATGGACCATGGGTAATCTAGGTAGACCTGGTTACATGGCAAGTACTGATGGTGTGTGGCCATATTCTTATGATAGCTGTGACGCTGGTATCACTCCGAATCAATCATCACCAGATGGTATCAACTATTTGCCTGGTCAAAGATTGACTGCATGTAGTTGTAATGACGATGAGCATCCAAATCCTGGTACCGGTAGAGGTGCTCCGGAAATTGATATTATTGAAGGTGAAGTTGATACAAATCTTCGTAATGGTGTTGCTTCACAATCCATGCAAATTGCTCCAATGGATATTTGGTATATTCCTGATTACAATTGGGTTGAGATTCACAATATTTCGTTAACTACCATGAATACCTACTGTGGTGGTCCGTTCCAGCAAGCTGTTTCTGCCACGACTACATTGAATACTAAATGGTACGAAAGAGGAGAAGGAGAGAGATACTTTCAAACTTATGGTTATGAATATATGAATGATCTGGAAAATGGTTATGTTCGTTGGCACATTGGTAACACTCCAACATTCACCGTCTACCAGAATGCATTGGCACCAAATGGTAATATTGGTTGGCGTTTAATTTCAAAAGAGCCAATGTCTATTGTTATGAATTTAGGTATTTCTCAAAATTGGGCTTATATTGATTTTCCATCAATTCACTTCCCATCTATTTTGGAAATTGATTCCGTCAGAGTGTACCAACCTCCGGACGCCATCAGTGTAACATGTGATCCAGCTGATTATCCAACTTATGATTATATCAATGATCACCCACTTGCCTACAACATTTGGAACTACACACTGTGGAACGCAACAGGATACGATGTTCCTGGTAATAAACTATCTGGTTGCTCCTAAACATAAACCAAATCATCAAATATTTTCATGCTTGCATTTCATCATTTTCATACTACTTTTACTACTTTTATTCATTCCAAAACATCAGTTTATAGGATCCCATGGGTAGAGAATAATAATTATTAACTTCAATTTTGTATTAAAACAAAACTTGAGTGTCAATAGTTTTATTCATTCACTGTCAAATTATCAACCTGAGATAATTTGAATTTTTCAATCAGTTCATTCTTGTGTTTAGGAACTTTATCTTGCATACTATGTAGATTCTAATTATGTTAAATTAGTCTATAAATTACATCAAAATATAAAACCAAATATTTTATCTAAATTCAGGCTTGAGTATCCAACCTTTCTTATCTTTATCCCAGACGCAGATGCTCTTCAACATATTTCTAACCACATTAACTGTCTTTTGGTCTTGTAAATTTATATCTAGATTTTCTAAAATCTGGGATGATGTGCTGAAAAAGCCATCTACATCAGCCATATATGAACTCAATTGTGCTATCAACTCAGTTGACTGTATATTGTCCTTAGATTTTCTATTCGGTTCTTTACGTTTTCTTATACTAGCCAAAATAGAACTTGACGAATTAATAGGTGAGTTTCCACGACTCGGAGTGCCATTTGAAAGAGACGGCGACAATCCTAATTTTCTTCTTTTGTTCACCGAACCCTTTCCAGCTTCCCCAAATTTTCCTGTCCATGTCGGAATACCAATACCATTTTTTCTGGTTTGCTTTCGGGATTCTTTTAATGCTAAAACGGCAGTATTTGCTATTCTACTAGCTTCATTATCAATTAGAATCTGAGATGCGTCTGATTGAAAAGAGTTGCTTCTATCCATGATTGATTCATGCTTAACCGCCGAATGAATTCCTGTCTTTTTGAAAATTTCATTCATAATGTTGGTATCCTTTTCAGTTTTTGAATGCACTGTACTTCTGCTATCATCATCATCAAACATAGATTTTTCTTTCACATTTTCATCATCATAATTTTCGATACTTGTTACTCCTGCTACTTTAGTAGCAGCAATAAAATCATCCTCTTCTGCTTCACGGCTAGAAACTTTACTCTGTGCCTTTAGACTTCTTGACTTGAACTTTGTTTGTCTTTCTTTTTTACCTTCAAAAGTTTGTTCATCAGCACCAAATAAATCTGCAGTCTCTGTGCCTTTAACATTATCATCTCCCAATGAAAATAGATCATATAGATCAGTCATCTTGAAGAATCTTTTTTGCTTTGGGTCTTTCAAAATTTTATTGGTCAAAAATTGCTTGAAAATTTGTCTATGGTATATTTTTTCTTCAATAGCCCCGGCCATAATTAACCGATAAATTGCTACATCTTGTTTTTGACCTAGCCGCCATGCCCGTTCTCTTGCTTGCATATCCGTTGAAGGATTCCAATCTGGATCATAAATAATGACTCTTGACGCTCCGGTTAGATTCACACCTAACCCACCAACACGCGTAGTTAATAGAAACACCTTGTATGTATCAGTGTTATTAAACTGATCTACCAAAGTTTGACGTTGGACTATTGGCGTGCCTCCATCCATCCTTAGAAATCGGTATTTATCACCAGTTTTCTCATTCAAGCCATTAACTAACTGTTGTAAAATGTCCAACATTTGCTTGGTTTGCGTAAATATGAGAGTCTTACGATTTTCTTTATTCCATAGTTCTAGTAATGAGACGACAACTTGCATTTTTCCCGATTTTGCACAGAGCTGGTCGACATTTTGTGATTTTGCAGTTTTTTTGTTTCTTAGCCCAAGATCCACCAAGTCAGGATGATTACATATTTTTCTCAGCATGTCTATACCATATAAGGCGTTCCTCTTACCAGCCAGAATCTTTTTCAAATCGGGAGAGTCAATGAAGTTTCTGTAAAGAGTTCTCTGTTCTGTGGTTAATTTACAGAATAGTACCATTTCGGACTTTTTCGGTAAATCTTTGGCAACATCTGCTTTAACCCGTCGCAGTAAATATGGGGACACTAAGTCTTTCAAAATGACTGCACATTTATATCCTGCTTGGACTTGAACATTTGTCGCATTTGCATAGCCACCTAAGTTGATTGGAATGCAAAATTGCTTTTGGAACACAGGTAGAGTACCTAATCTTCCAGGAAAAATAAAATCAAATAAGCTCCACAACTCAACCAAGTTATTTTGAATTGGGGTTCCTGACAAGATTATACGGTTTGGGGTTTTCAATTGTTTACAAGTTATAGTAATAAAACTGTCAGGATTTCGTATTTTATGCCCTTCATCAAGTACGACATAATTCCACTTCACAGGTATCAAATATTTGGCATAAAGCCTAACACCGGCGTATGTCGTTATAATCACATGCCCATCTTTAACAACCTTTTCAACCAACCGCTTCACGTTTTGATTTTCTTTAGTGATACCCAATGTCTTGACAGGATCATATTCTTCATTTTCATCTTCTAAATCTAAACCATCAAGATCTTCATCACTTTTGCATCCTTTTTTATTTCTCAGCCCTTCTCCAATGGAGTGTAGTATAATTGCTCTAAAAGGTGGCCACCATCTATGAAATTCGTTACACCATTGTTTCAAAACTGTGGCAGGACATACTATCAGGATAGGTCCATCCAAATTCCCGCTATAATGTAGTCCAGCAAGAAATGATATCATTTGAACAGTTTTACCCAAACCCATTTCATCCCCTATAATACCGCCAGTCTTTGACATGTACAATTCACATAACCATTGAACACATGTCTTTTGATAATCAAACAAACTTGGAAATATATCTCCAGGCAACTTGAATTTGTCATTCAAAACAGCATCTTTGATTGTGGGATGTGGTTTAAACCATTCTTCTACATTTTTATCATCAATGTAGTCAGGGGACTTTTGGGAGCGAAGAGCAGACCTTTCTTGTGTCCACTTCTTTAATCTTTGCCGATAATACTCGTCGTTACCATCATCGAGGTCTTGATCTTCCTTCGAAAACTGTTTATTAGTTGTATTTTTTCTCAAATCTATGTTATCAATCATTTCTTCGTTTTCTGTGGAGTCAAAGTAATCATCACTTTCACCATCGGATTGCGATATATCATCATAATCAATTTTGAAATCTTCATCTTCATCTCCATCTTCATCTTTATCTCTATCTCTATCTCTATCTTCATCCACTTCTTTTTCTCTTTCCTTGTTGCTGGAAGATTGATCCTTCAAGCCTGTCTGTTTGGTGTCATTCCCATCATTATATATTCCAGGCATGACTAAATTCTTGTGAGTAGGCTGTTGTTGCTGGCCGTTTGAAATGTTTGTATCAATAAAGGCATTCGAAGTACCAAACGCTGTAACTTTACCTGTTCTGATAAGATATTCTTCTCTTGATTCATCAGGTAATTGTTCATTTGCAAGGTCCTGTACATTGACATTACCACTCTGCTTTTGCTTGATCTCCTTTATCCTGGCCCTGATATCTTTCAAGTCATTGCCCGTGTTGAATATTTCCTGATTCTGAAGGTTTTCAATCTGGACTTCAATTCTAGTTTTTTCTGATATCCTCAGGTTTGGGTTTTTCAGAAGCTTCTCTTGTAATTTAAAGAGTTGTCCCTTATATTTTTCATATCGTGCCAGTACCTTTTCGTACCGATTAGTTTCTATTTCCAACTCTTTAGATAGTATCATCTTATCTGCATCAAGGGCGACTTTCTGTTCAAGATCGGTCTGATCGACCATCTTAATGTTTAGGCCTAAAAGTGGATCGTTTTGTTCATCTAATTGTCCATCACCTCCATTTTGTGCCATTTCTATTCGATTGTTTGAATGTATTCAGGGACTTACAGGAAGTCATTTCACACTCTTACCAAAATTTATGGCCCAAGCTGTGGCGTAAAGCAAATTTCATTTCTCGGAATACGTTACCGTTTCAACGGTTTTTTTTCCAAGGTACAATGAAAAGTTGTGCATTTCAGAAGAATTTGATTTTGGTTTCAACCAACCCCATCCAGCCAAAGATTTGGCTGCTATTATAATCATACAATGTCATCCGATCTAGAAATAAACCGGACAGAAGAGATTGAAAAAATTATCAAGCCAGCCATTGATTTAATTCTTGATCATGTTAAGAATACCGATGAAGGAAATAAAGGTATTGGGAGGAGGTTCAATGACCCCCAAAAATTGTATGAATTGCTGGGACTGGATAGTAAAGATTTGTTCTGTGGTGGTATTAAAGACGAAAGCAACTCGTACGAGAAGATTTTGCAAGTTTTTGAAACCGTGTTAGAGCATTCTGTTAATACTTGGCATCCTGGGTTTATGGATAAACTATATACAGGGACCAATCCTGTTGGAGTTTTGTCGGATTTATTACTTTCTGTTTTGAACACTAACTCCCATGTTTTCACCGTTTCACCAGCTTTGACTATTATTGAGCGTAAAGTCGGTAAAAAATATGCTGAAATGTTTGGGTTTAAGGGGAAGTTCAGTGGAGGATTGACCTTTAGCGGGGGATCATGGAGTAACATCACCAGTCTTCAATTAGCCAGGGGGTTCAAATACCCTGATACAAAATCTGAGGGAAACTCGAAACATAAGTTTGCCATCTTTACCAGTTTGCACTCTCACTATAGTATCGTCAAGGCTGCTATTTTATTGGGGCTAGGATCCAACTCAGTTTTCAAAATTCCTGTTAATGAGGTGGGTGAAATGAAGGTCGATTTACTAGAAGAAGCCATCATAGCGGCAAAAAATGATGGTTATACTCCACTGTACATTAATGCCACTGCAGGAACCACAGTTTTCGGATCTTTTGATCCGTTTGAAGAGATCTCTACAATTGCAAAGAAGTATGATATGTGGTTTCATATAGATGGTTCATGGGGTGGGAACTTCATTTTTGGTAAAAACGAACATTTAACATCGTGTTTAAAGGGCAGCCATCTTGCAGATTCCATTACTTCCAATCCACACAAAATGCTAGGCGTTCCAAACACATGTTCATTTCTACTTGTACCCGATGAGAGAGTATTCAAACAGGTAAACTCTCTAGATGCTCCCTACCTGTTCCACAATGGACTGGATGATGAAGAAAACTATGATTTGGCAGACGGCACAATGGGCTGTGGAAGAAGAGCAGACGCTTTGAAAATGTATCTGGCTTGGATGTATTACGGAAATACTGGATTTCAAAAGAGAGTTGAGCATTCCTACTCCATGGCTCGTTATTTCAGCCAGAAAATTAGCCAGCAAGAAGGTTTCAGAGTCATCAACGATTTCGACCCCGTTCCATGTCTTCAGGTGTGCTTTTACTACAAAAATGTTTCCACAAGAAAAATAGCCAAGATTCTGCACGAAAGAGGTGACTTTCTTGTTGATTTTTCTCCATATCCCGAAGACAAGGAAAAGAACCATGGCGAATTTTTCAGATGTGTTTTCAACTCTCCGAACATTTCAACCAGCGTGGTTGATACACTGATCGACAAGATAGTTAGTTTATGCAAAGATCTTGAAAACTAACGTTTGTGGGCGTAGAGTATAAAGTGCTTAATGGTAGTTCTGAAACCGTGTCTATTTACATGTAAAAAATATATACAAAAGTTTATTGTTTTTTGTTGGAATTCAAGGTGTTCAGTTTTTTCATTTCCTCTCTAGGATCGAACTCTCCATCTGAGAGTCGGCGATACTGCTCGTCATATTTACCGGTACTCAACGTACCATTACCTCTAATTCTTTTTCTCATGTCGACAATTCCTCTTTTGCACTCCATAAAGGACGCCAGTTGCGCCTTACACAGATCTGGTAATTCTGCTGCAAGTTCGGGCTTGGACACACACTCTTTTGGAGTGTGTCTTTCCACCATCACACAAGGTGATCTCTGCAGACAGATACTGACCTGTTTGAACTGATCTTTACAACTGGCAACCATTCTGCCCCTGTCCAGAATAACTGTCTAGTAGTAATTGTACGATTCAGTCCGAACTGTTAACCAGCTGTTCGAGAATCTCGAATCCACRYAAACGTGACAAGCGGACAGAAAAATGTTTCTGAGTACCACTCTTTTCACAACGGTTTTCTTKCSTGRACAAGAAKATMCAATGAAATASACACATTTCTGGACAACTTYTTTGCTTTTGTTTTCAGATAACGCAATTGTGTCRAATCTGCTTGTTTCCATCCTTCCACCTAACCATTGCTTTGTGGATATAYAMWATAT